>JAOWBN010126656.1:0-19178 GCA_028565015.1 Pinguicula moranensis
GATTGAGACCGTTTCTACGGATAAGACTTTTGTAACTGCAGTCCTTATCTAGTTCTTATTTCTATATATAGAGGAACTAAAGATAATATACGAGAAGACTTTTCACGATCATTCCAATCTTCTCTCTTTTACTTCTCTGCAGACCTTCTAGTTTACAACAAAAATTTAATAAAATTACTTTGATCCCATTATTAGTATTAAAAGAATTGTCAATATTACCATCTTGTAATTTCCTTGTAAGGCAAAATTGGAAGATAGATTGGGCCAACTGAATGTTGGATCGGTTAGGCCCATTAACAGGATAAAGGCCCATAACTAAACGCAGAAAACAAGTGGAATCTCAACTCAAGTGAACGATCTAGGGCAACGGACTGGTAATTCACTGCCAAACGGTGCCGTCAAGGTTAAAACAGGGAAGAGATTTCCAACCACACGATCTCGCACCAATAAATCAGATGGCCAGGATGCAGCCCAACGAAAGAGAATTTTGGTCATTCTTTTTTTTTCCCGCCCCCATATCCCAATTAAATTCTTTTACTGATTTAATTTGTTTTTCCAAGTATAAAATTTTAAATTATACATTTAATCTTTTTTGGGAATACTCTCGAAAACACTTACATGGAACTTTTGATCTGCCATTGTTCATTAGTAAAAGTAAGAGATGAAGTGAAATATGTAGGAGCAGTAAGAGTGGGTTGCTCAAAAAGCATAGAGTGAAATATAGAAAGAAAAAAAATTGGGTAAGTGAGTTGTATTAAATAATGAAAATATTACAATAAAGTAAATATATCGAAGTATAAGAATTATCAGACTAATTGCATAGTCTATAGGCCTATGCTAGCTTCTATAACTATTAACTTATCATACCAGCACCCGCAAACACAATTGGGCAGCGGAGTTGAGGTATACGAAACCATTCGTTCACTGTGAGGCTTGTAAACGGTTCTTTGTGTGCCACAAGCCAATTCCAGAGATGTAGTTTGATCCAATCAGTTGCACAGGCGAATCCAGATTCTGTATCAAATTGGATTTCATTCCGTTCCTTCCATATAATCCAGATAGTGGCCTGCCACAAAGCTTTCCACATATTTGCTCTAACTTTGCCTTGTAATAATCCCATGTGTATTTTGAACTGTCTGATGATGTTATTATGGCCAGTGTAACACAAATGAAACCATGCGTAAATCTCTCTCCAGATTTCATAGGCTCGAGTGCATTCCAGGAATAGATGGGTTGTATTTTCCTCTTGTATACCACAGTGGATACATCGTTGAGCATCTCTGTCAATGCGTACCCAGCGCTTGAGGAGGTTATCAATGGTGGGAATTCTTTGAAGTATCACTCTCCATGCGAACATCTGAATTTTCCTGGGGGGAATTTGCTCCATACTGAGGCTGCTGCTTTCCATTTATGTCCTGCATTATGATCAAGATTATAGAAGAATTTTATATGCAGAGGAGACAGTATACCTCCCTGAAGAATGTCCCAGCCAAGTCCAGTGATCTGTTGCTGCTGAATTCGGCTTATATGATGCAATGTTGTTCAGCATATCCTCATGTTGATCAGTTTCTCTGCTACGCAATGGTCTTCTGTAAGATAGGTTCCACTGCTGCAATTCCTGAGTGTTTTGAGCTGCTTCCTCCATTGTGATCTGCTTATGGGAGCTTAGCTTGTATAAGTTGGGGAATCGTGTTGCCAAACAATCTTTACCTATCCAGTTATAGGTCCTGAGGAGGGATTGATATCCCTTGTTTGTAATTAACCGAATCTTTGAGTTCAACCAATCTTCCTTCGCAAATTGCCATATGGCAGACCAGTATCTTGAAACTGAACTAGGCATTGTAACCAATGACCAGTCGCCAAGATGATCTACCTTGTGTAGATATTTAGCTCGTATTATTTGACACCACAGATTGTCCGGTTCAGTTCTTAGTCTCCAAAGCCACTTGGTGAGTAAGGCTTTGTTCATAGTGGAGATGTCCTTGAATCCGAGCCCCCCTCCTGTTTTGATCTGCAGAGATCTGGCCAACTAATCCAGTGGATTGATCTGCTGGCTGTAGACGTATTCTTCCAAAGAAAGCTGCTCAGTAACTTCTGGATGTTCTTCACTACGTGTTGGGGAGCTTTGAAGAGAGTTAGATAATAGATAGGAAGGCAGGATAGCACTCCCTCGATTAATGTAACTCTACCAGCGAATGTTAATAGCTTGTTCTCCCACTTCTTGACTCTGGATTTTATTACCTCCAGTATAGGCTCCCACATTGCAAGTCTACATGGATTAGCTCCTAATGGTAATCCAAGATAAGTAAAAGGCGGAGTTGCAATCTTGCAATGCAAGAGATGAGCTGCTGAGCTTTGAACTTCACTTCTCATATTCAAACCGAAGAACTTGCTCTTCGAGAAATTTATAGAGAGTCCGGATACTAGCTCAAATATTCTTAATATTCCTTTCAGAACTTTAATATTATCTAGATTCCCTTTGACGAAAAGCAAAGTATCGTCCGCATATTGAAGATGCGAAAGAGAGATACCTCCCACCTTGACTCCCTTCAATCTTCCTATGTTACTTGCCTTTTTGAGTAAGAGTGATAAGCCTTCTACCACCATGAGAAAGAGAAAAGGAGAAAGAGGATCTCCCTACCTTAGACCATGTTGAAGTTTGAACTCACCCACGCTGCTTCCATTAACCAGAACCGCTGCATAAGGAAAGCAAATACATTCTTTCATCCATTATATCCATATCTGACAGAATCTGAGTTTGGTTGACATAGCAAGGAGAAAATTCCAGTCAACAGAGTCAAAGGCCTTAGAGAAGTCTAGTTTGAGCAGGGCAACATGCTTTTTTGTTCTCTTTATGGAGTGAATGGTTTCATTGGCTATTGGCGCCCATGTATGAAACCTGTTTGGTTGCTGGAGATGATCTTGGGTATGGCTTGCTTCAGCCGATTGACAAGTAACTTGGATAGGATTTTATATCCGCAACCTATCAGAGATATAGGACGGAAATCTGGAATTTCAGTAGGACTAGAGATCTTTGGGATAAGTGTGTGAAGGTAGAGTTTGAGCATTTTCCCAGTTTTTCCCTTGTAAAATTCTTTGATAAATAGGATGAAGTCGTGTTTCATTGCGCTTCCCAATGTTTTTGGATGAAAAGGAAATTATATCCGTCCGGTCCCAGACTTTTGAAGGCTGCACAACTCCATATTAAAGCTTGAATTTCAGCTTCAGAAAAGTCAGCTATTAGATATGCATTATCCTCCTCTGTTAGAATTGTCTCTGCAGGTATGTCTAATGAGGGCCTTTTCCAGTTTTCTGAAGAATAATGGGCTCTGAAGAAATCTGTGATCCCTCGTTTCACTTCTTGTATATTTTCAGTCCAGATACCATTTAAATGAAGTCCTCTAGTACCATTTATACGCCTGCTCCAATTCACCCTTGCATGGAAATACTTTGTGTTGCAGTCTCCTTCTGTGATCCATTTTGTACGCGATTTTTGATGCAAGATAGATCTTATGTGGATGATTGATTGTTGTAGCTTATCCCAAATAATACGTCTATTACCTTTGTCAAGTTCTGATGGAGGCCTGTGCTCATCTTCAGTGTCAATTTCCCTCAGCTTGAGCCTGAGTATATCAATCATTGAATCAGCATTTCTGAAGACATTTTTGTTCCATATATTCAGCCATTTCCTCATCTGCCTCAGCTTTTCGTTTAGCATAAAGCAGCGTGAGCCATTCACTATACTAGCTTCCTATTCTTTTTTGACGAATTCACTGAATCCCTCAGTATTCTCCCAGCAATTTAGAGTCATTACAGGCTTGGGTCCCCAGTTTGTATCATCTATTGTCAGGAGAATTGGCCTATGATCTGAGGGTTCTTTATCTAATCCCAGCTGATAGGTGGCAGGCCACTGCTGCAGCCAAGGAGAAGATAAGAGAAATCTATCAAGTCTACTGCAATAAGAACCTCCCCTTGATACACATGTGAAACGCAAAGATAGGTCAACCAATTCTGCTTCATTAATGAACAACTCGAACTCCCTCATCTCAGATCACGTGTAAATGGCATTACTTTTGCGCTCCTCACTGCTTTTGATGGTGTTGAAATCTCCAACAATGCACCATCTCGCCTCAGGTTTCCTTGTTACCATATCTGTGATTAAATTCCTTAGCCGTCTCTTGTGATTAATTTGACTTAATAGATGTTTACAATGTAAACAGCTTCTATACCCCAAAATCCTTCTACACCAATCATACCTTCACCTGTCCAAGTTCTTGAACATTGGAAAGTTGTCCTTTGCCATATGCATAATAATCCAACTGCACTCCTAGAAACACCACTGTATTTCCACTCAAAATCATCGTTAGACCCCGTTTGCCTACAATATCCTCGACTAATTTCACTTAGCTTGGTTTCTTGAATACATATGAAATCTACCTTTTCTCTTTTGATCAAATCTCTTAACTCAGTTCGTTTTCTTGCCAAACCGAGTCCACGTATGTTGTAAGATATAATCCACATTTTTAGGTGGGAACTTTGTCAAGCTCGAGTCAAGAGGCTTGTGAATTGTCCATGTTCTCCATCTGATCTAGTCTGCTTATCATCTCTGTTTTGGAGGAGTGAGGAGTTACTCCCAATTCTAAGGCCAACTCATATATTTTCTCCGATGGTGATAGATCATGTCTATTGGCAGCTGGAGCTTCTTCTTCTATCTGTGCAATGATAGTCTCCGAGATCCTCCGTGAATGTTCAAGCAGTTTAACGGCTGGATCCATGACTGTTCCCATAGGTATATATGTTTCACTCTTTTTCTTAGCAAGTGATTCAGGTAAGAGATTCAGCAATGGTACAAGACAAATGGATCTGAATTCTCCGTTGAAGATTTCGCAGGAGCCCTACCTGAATTAACTGTTTCGGATAATGTAGAAGCTCCCAGAAGCTTATCATTTATCGGATCTGAAACTGGCCTTGAATAGGGCCGTAGGCCTACTCTTTCATGTTGTCGGGCTAACAGGGCTGTAAAGCCTCCTGGTGGGAGAGGTGATATGGCCTGCTTATATTGGGTTGTGTTTACTGGGTCAATAGGATCATTTTGATTCATCTGCTGAGTTGGAGGAATGCAAGCATTGATTGGTGGAGAGAATTCCGTTTCTTTGTCCTTAGTGGGTGTCTCAAGGTGTTGACTTTGCTCTAGTCTATCTGTCGAAGGTGGAGAGTGAGGGACACAGTTCCTTTCTATTTTTTTACAAAGACTGGTGTTGTACCAGTTAGTCAGGTCTTTTCATTGTCTATCTATCGAAAATGCATCAAACTTAATGGAGGCATAAGTGTAACTGTCAAAATGTATATGAGATATCGAATATTGAATCGTATTCGTCTATTTGTTCTGTTAATTGCTTACAAGTTTATAGGAGTCTAATGTGGTGGATAAGGAAGGATCTTAAAGAATAAGGAAAGGATCAATTTATTGGATCCTTTCCTTTTATTCCTTATCCATCCTAATCTAACACCCCCCACAAGTTGAGTTGGGGAATCTTCAACTCCTAACTTGCTTAATACATTTGTAAACACATTACTAGACACTGCTTTGGTTAAGATATCATCTAGTTGATCTTCTGATTTAATATGAAGTAGACTGATGATCCCATTCTCTAGTTTCTCTTTGATGAAGTAAGTGTATGTCCACTTCTACATGCTTTGTTCGATCATGTTGCACAGGGTTTTCGGATATACAGATCGCTGCTCTATTATCACATTTCAACTTGCATGCCTCTTGTGTTGGATAACCTATCTATGATAGTAGCTTTCTCAACCATTGTATCTCAGCTAGTCCTCGAGCTACTCCTCGAAATTCTGTTTCTGCACTGGATAAGCCACCACTTTTTGCTTCTTGCTTCTCCAGGTTACCAAATTTCCCCCTGCAAGCATAAAATATCCGGCAGTTGATTTTCGGTCCAATGGATTACCTGCCCAATCCGCATCAATGTATCCTTGAATTTGCAGATGACCATGTTTCTGGAATAGTATTCCCTTTCCTGGTGATCCCTTCAAGTACCAAATTATTCACAGATCTGCTTCCATGTGATCCATTTGAGGTTGATGCATAAATTGACTTACAACCCCTACAACATATACAATATCGGGTCTCGTATGGTCTAAGGAGATCAACTTCCCTACCAAATGTTGATATTGTTCCTTATCTGCCAGAGATGCACCTTCTATGATCTGGAGTTTCTGATTTACAACCGAGGGTGTATCAGCTGGTTTGCCATCAATCAGTCCTGTCTCTGTAAGAAGATTAAGAATGTACTTTTTTTGGGAGATAAATATGCCATGTTTAGATCTCATAACTTCAATGCCAAGGAAGTAGTTCAATTCCCCCAAATCTTTCATCTCAAATTCTGCAAATAAATTCTCCCTTAGCTCTGCTATCTCGCCTGAATCATTTCCAGTAATTATCATATCATCTACATAGATGATTAGACATGTCATAAGTGTCGTTCTTCTCTTCAGAAATAAGGTATGACTCGAATTGCTTTGCCTATATACGCATCTTTTCATTGTGGACGTGAACCGACCAAACCAGACCGTGGGAGATTATTTTAGGCCATATAATGCCTTTTTAAGCTTGCATGTTTCTCCCACATGAACGTTTTCTGAGAAGCCTGAAGGTATTGCCATGTATACCTCCTCCATAAGATCTCCATGTAAAAAGGCATTTTTTACATTGAATTGATGTAGAGGCCAATCTAAATTAGCAGCAACAGAGAATATTACCCGTATGTTGTCGAGTTTTGCCACTAGGGAAAATGTCTAGGAGTAATTGATCCCATACGTATGAGTATGCCCTTTGGCCACTAATCGGGCCTTGTATCTTTCTATTGTGCCATCTGCATTATACTTCATTGTGAACACCCATTTACATCCCACTTGTTTCTTTCCTCTGGGAAGTTGACATATCTCCCATGTTCCATTCTTTTGTAAAGCACTCATTTCTTCTTCCATAGCCTTTTTTTATTTTTTATTTTGTTGGGCCTCATGAACTGTTTTTGGAATGATCACTGTCCCCAAACTCCCCCGAGCCATATTAGCTATAGGGTACTTTGAGTCTCATGGTTCATATTCAAGTATATATCGCCTGGGAGGCACTCCTCTGTTATGTCTTGGTGGCAATATATATCGGCCCTGTATATGTTATGTTCTTGGTTCTAGGACCAGGCAATTTAACTCTTTGGTAACATGGCTGATTGATAGTAACTTGCATGATAAGGAAGACACATATAAACAATTGTTCAATTAAGTGTAGGGGATATCTCAATTGAACCAGTGCCTGCCACATGTGTTAGGCCGCCATTAGCTGTCTGAATTTTAGCCTTTCGGGGAACAGTACAGGTCACCAAATCAGTTTTGTCATTGGTCATCGTGTCGGTTGCACCACAATCAAAGAGCCATGGACCAGAGGATTTTTGTTTGGGTGTTTGGGCTGAAAAAATGCCAAGAATGTCTGAGTCAAAGCATCCCGGAGGAAAAAATCAAGGATTTGTGACTGGGGGTATTCTGGTAATTTTCTAGATTTTGTGGTGGGGCAATCTGGTAATTTTGGGGGACAATGGGGTTGTTTTGGTAGATGGGCATGATTTTGGGGGCGATTTGGAAATTGTAGAGAGTCTGGTGGTGTTCGCTGGAATTTTTCAAAGTCCCGGGGATGTATACAGGATTTAACAGAAAATTCGGGGGCTCTTTCTGGAGTTGTGGGAAATCTCGGGGGTGTATACAGGATTTCAGGGACATTCCGGAAATATCTCGAACAACGCCGGATTTTATGCAATTTCGTACTCCTGCATTTGGGAAAAATCAATCATATATGGTTGCCCTAAATTGATTACCTCCCAAGAGCGTGGTTCCCGGTCATCTCCGGCTGCGGCCATGGCACCGAAACCTGTCAAGCTTTCTGATCGAACACTTCCGCCGCCGCTGGTGGCTTCACTGTTTCTCCCGGTGATAGTCGAGATCCCGCCTTTGTTCCCTTTCTTCTTGTTTGTGAACCACCAGTCGGGATAGCCGACAGTCTTGAAATACTTTTCGGTGGAGTAGCCACTTTTCTGGCAGAGATTACTGTACAGCTTAGATTTATCGATCTCGCCTGGTCAAAGTGATGACTTTCCTGGATTTCGGGTTTGTTCTGACCGTGACGAATCCACTCCCAAATCCCTTCTGATGTGTCAGTCGAGCCTTGCCCTGTTGGACCCAAAATGTCCAATCGTGCCGCTTCTCGGCGAATTGAAGCGTAGGCAGCCTCCACTGAAGGGAGAGTGTCCCCTTTGAGAAATTCCCTCTTGATCGCATCATACTCCGCATTGATACCAGAGAGGAGTTGAAAAAGCCTCATATCGTGCTTCATCCGATTATAGATCCCTATGTCCTCAGCACACTTCATGGGATTAGGCTGATGTTGGTCGATGTCACGCCAAATTCTTTGCAAGCCGCTATATAGTGCCTCAAGTGTTGTGTTGCCCTATTTTTGGTGATTTGCCTTAACTGTAAGGTCATAGATTTGTAAGGCATCTCCGACGCTATTGAAGGTGGTTGCTAGTCCATTCCATAGTTCGTACGTAGTAGGATATTCTGCGTACTCGTTTATAAGATCTGGATCCATATTGCTAATTATCCAGGAACATACCACCAGATCCGTTTGGTGCCATTTGGGATAATCTGGACTGTTTGTGTCTGGAGGTGGGGGTTTCCTAGTGATGTGATGAAGTCTCCCCCGGCCTCTAATGGCCATCTCCATAAGCCACGACCATAAGGGGTAGTTGGAATTCGTCAACTTCAAGTTGACTGTCATTGGTTTGTTGGCCTCTGGATTGTGTAGATTTTTTTATTAAAGTGGCAAGTTGAGAGGAGATATCACTCTTGACGGGGCTCTGATCTGATATAGACAGAGTTTTATCTCTCTTGATCCCCCATAGTTGGCCACCGGTACATGATGAACTAGTGTTTGATTCGCAGGAACAAACACTGTTCTGATACCATGTCAAAATGTATATGAGATGTCGAATATTGAATCGTATTAGTCTATTTTTTCTGTTAATTGCTTACAAGTTTATAGGAGTGGTGTGGATAAGGAAGAATCCAAAAAATAAGGAAAAGATGGATCAATTCCTTTTATAGCTTTTGGTCCATACAGCAACAACTCAACATTAGGACTTTATTGTAAGCCAATAGCAATTCTCTTACGGCGGAGGGCCACAATTTGTTTACAGTTCACTGATCTTGGATGATCCCAGGACTTTCGCCGTCTCCCGGAGAACAAACTTCTGAATTTTTCCAGTTGCCGTCTTCGGAAGTTCATCCTTGAACACCACCGTCTTTGGTACCATGTAACGCGGCAGTTTCTGCCGACAAAACTCAATCACCTCCTTCTCCGTCGGCTTCTTCGTCAACCCATCCTTCAAGGTCAGAAAGGCGCACGGCGTCTCTCCCCAGAAATCGTCCGGCCGAGCCACCACTGCCACCTCGTTCACCGCCGGGTTCGTGTACAGTACCGATTCAACCTCCACGCTGCTCAGATTCTCACCGCCGCTGATTATGACATCCTTACACCGGTCCTTGATCTCCAGGTAACCGTCGCAGTGCATCACCCCCACGTCGCCGGTGTAAAACCACCCATTTCTCATGCATTTTGAGGTCTCGGCGGGGTCTTTAAAGTAACCCAGCATTAGGGCGCCGCCTCTCAGCACAACTTCACCCAACGATTCCCCGTCTCGCTTCACGGGCCTTCCGGATTCCGGTTCAAGCACATCGATCTCCGCCATTCCGGGGGTTCGGACACCCTGTCTAGACTTAATCCGAGTCCTTTCAGCCGCCGGGAATTTATCACATTCCTTCTTCCAAGTGCAGCAAGCCACTGTCCCGCCAGTCTCCGTTAGCCCGTACCCATGGGTGACGATGAAGCCGAGAGACTCCGTACGGAACAAAACCGCCACAGGCGGTGGCGCACCGCCGGTCATGACGTGGACGGGCTTTTCCAGGGGCTTCCCACTGGGTATATTGCAGAGCATGTTGAGCACCACTGGCGCGCCACACATGTGCGTCACCTGGTGCGCGCTTATGGCAGCGTAGACGGCGGCGACGTCGAATTTGCGAATGCAAACGTTGGTTCCGCCTACCGCCGCCATTCCCCAAGTGAAGCTCCAGCCGTTGGCGTGGAACATCGGCAGAGTCCACAAGTACACCGGCTCTTTCGGCACCGACCATTCAACCAGTGAATCCACGGCAATTATGAAGGCTCCACGGTGGCTGTGCACTACTCCTTTCGGCGAAGAGGTGGTCCCAGATGTGTAATTTAAAGTCAAAGGCTCAAATTCGCTATCCGGCCGGACCCAATCGAAATTAGAGTCCCCATTAAAGATCATCTCCTCGTAATACCCCACAAAAGCGCTTTCTACCGACGGCCGATTCGCCGATATGTCTTCGTCTCCGATGAATATAAGCAAAGGGCGTTCGAATCTCGGTGGGTACAGAGACAATGCATCGAGCACCACAGATTCTGACTGGCAATCGACGAACACGAGCTTCGGAGCAGCGTGGCGGAGTACGACCGAGATCATCCGCGAATCTAGGCGGAGGTTTATGTTGTTGAGGACGGCGCCGGCCATTGGGATGGCGAAATGGAGCTCGTACATTGCCGGAACATTTGGGGCCAGGACCGAAACGACGTCGCCTCGCTTGATTCCTAAAGAGGTCAGGGCAGAGGCCAATTTCAAACACCTTCGGTATGTCTGCGCCCATGTGAAGGTGGTGGAGTTGTATTTGATTGAAGCAACGTTGGGGTAGACGACGGCGGCTCTCTCCAAGAATCCGATCGGCGTCAGAGGTGCGGAGTTTATAGAACTTGGCTTGAGTTGATCCATGACAGGTGAACTTAACGATTTAGATTAGAACAAAGAGAAAATCATTCCTTGTTAGTTATCACCACCTGTGTGATAAATGGGGGTAATGGCCAAATTTATAATAGATGGATTGGAATAATTTTTATGGGCAAAGGTATAATAATTTTCTAATTTGTGCGAGGATTTTTATTTTGAGGGCTTATATTCATCCTAGCACTCAATAAATTTCTTGAGCAATACACAGAGAAATAATTTAAGGGCCACAAATCTTTCATGTGTCTGATGGATTGTTGATCTCAGAAGTCTTCTCTATCTTGTCTAATATGCGAGGGACCACCGTTCCAATACTACTGCAGACATAAATGGCCAAGTATACAGTGGTCTTTATTAAACTCCCTGCCATCATCAATCAACGATGGGCAATGGGTCCATAGTTTCATCGATCGATGATGGACGGTGGTCCATAGTGACTTCACTTCTTTCGTTGATGGACAACACAGTCGATGTCATGTGGACTACAGTTCATGCCATTTGGACTATACGTCAAGGTAGAGGCTAATTACTAGGTTGTTCAACCGTCTTATTCGTTTTTGTTATTATCGTTAAGATAGCGATAACAGTAGCGATAACCGTTAATTTTGCTAATAAAAAAGATTAAAAAAATACAAATGGATCGATACAATAACTGTAATAGACAATAGTAAATCAACATTTTCAATAGTTCATTGTCCATTCCACTTGTTACGTATCAACGCAAAATAGTTAAAGTCCAACAACATAATTTTTTTCAAGTTTCAACAACAAACAATAAATCCATTGTCCATTCTAGGTCAGGATGAATATCAAATTATAAGCCGTGAAATGAGTTCCTGTCCTGATTAATTCTACAAAGCTAAAGACGCAAAATTATGTAAAGTTAAAAGTTAAAAAAATGGTATTAGCAGAATCCGCTACTACCATCCGTCATTGCTTTCGCTAATATAACGGATTGCATTTCGGTCACCGCTGCCGTTGTCGTTGCCGTTATACCACCGAAAGCGGTATATCGAAAGCGATAGCCTTAGCGATAACAATTTTCCGCTACTTTCACTTCCGCTGGACAGCCAAGTAATTGCAAACACCTCCGGTATGTATATGCCCATGTGAAGGTGGTGGAGTTGTATTTGATTAAAGCACCACTGGCATAGAAGACAACGGCTCCATTCGGAAATCCGATCACATCATAGATTAGGAGTTTGGAGGGCTTGGCTTGAGTTGCTCCATGAAAAGTGGACTTTTGGTGGATTTAGATTAGAACAAAGAGATAATAATTACTCATCACCACTGTTTGTGATTGTAGGTGAACATTAAATGTTCACAGTTGGAAAAACATGTCATATGCAAATGGTTGGAAAAACATTGCATGTTATACAATTAAAAGTTTGTGCAAGTTTTTTAACCTTGCACATTATTAATACTATTTGAGTATTATTCTCACGCTTATAAATAGGTTATGTGCCTATTCATTTAAATTAACGGTTACAAGATATATACGAGTTTTCTCTGTCTGCGTAGCCACCCACGAGGCTAAGATTTGATTCGTGGAATTTAACGAGACTCTGGTAGCCTCGTTCTGGATACTCGATCCAACTAATCACGCTTCCGCAATATTTTAAAAATTTGTGCGAGGGACATTTTTTCTAGGCCCGTATTGGTCCTATCAAGGAAACATTTCTTAAGCAATACACGAAAAATACTTTAGCCACAAATCTTTCTAAGTGACCATTTATTCAAATAAACTTTTTACCTCTAACGAGCCTCATTAAAACTTCCAGCAATGAGTGAATTACTGTCCACAGAAGTCTCCTCATCTTGTTTAATATGCGGTGGACCACAGTTTCAATCCTGCATACCGTGGACCATAATGTTTAGGGGCCATGTGCGGGGTTTATAGCGATTTCCCTACTTTCATCGATCGACAACAGACAATGGTCCATAGTAACCTCCTGACTTTCATCAATCGACGATGGGACATTTATTTTCTACGCCCATATCCAAGGTATAATATCATTGATTACTTAAGCAATACTTGAGAAATACATTAAGTGCCACAAATATTTCATTAGTGACCATTTGTTCAAATAAACTTTATACCTCTCTTAATACCCTCATTACGACTTCCAGCATTGCATGGATTGTTCACAAAAATCTTCTCATCCATTCTTATGAAGTGTTTTGCGCAGACCATGTTATACTTATAATTGGATTATAATAACTTTTTTTGAAAAAATGAAGAGTTATTTTTTGAAAAAAAGTGCTTATAATTGGATTATAATTTTAAGAAGGCTGTGCAAAACAGGGGCTAAGACCAAATTTCATAGGCTATAGACATATAGGTTAAGCAAAACCAGTTATAAACTTGAACAAGGAGATTCAGTTTTTTCGGGATTCAGTCAAGGAGAACTTTTTTTTTTGACATAAGATTTTATTTATTTATAAATTTATAAATATGCACAGTTACAAAATACCAAAACGTCCTTATGCAAGATTCTTAATTTTATACATGGCTTTGGATCCTTCACTCTGTATTCATCTGTAAATTCTAGAATATCAGTTGATGCGCCTGAAGTGTTTGCAAAGATCTAAATTTGATAATGGCAGTCGTGTTTTTTTTTGGTAAATAATTTCATTAAAAACTAAGTATAGTGGGCACTCAAGGTGTCGTTACAACTATTTTATATGCATGCACACAAGTGTTTGCTTGGTTCCATTTTCATAGTCTGTGTATTACATGATAAACATAAAGTTGGTTCCCAACTCCATTCATCGAAATCCATTTCCGTTTGGATGTGGGAATCGGCCTTCTCATGGCCCAGAATGTAATTTGTATTTGCTCAAACATCATGCTCGTGGTAAGACTCTTGTTGCTTGAATATTTTCCGGTTCCGAGCGTTCCACAAAGTCCAGCCAACAATCTGCCATAGTTCATTCAAGTATCTCAACTTCCACGGGATGTAAGCTAGGCCACCGAACCAGATGATGTGTTGCTCAATGCTGGTGTGCATTACAGTTCCTATTCCCAGCCATTTGAGACATTTATCCCATAGGATGCGTGCCACTTCGCAGTTGATTATCGTTCGTGGGCAGTCTATCTTGGAGAAGCTTCCAGGAGAAAGCACGGACTTTAGTTGGCAGGAGTTTTCCACTCTCCATCCATTGTCATTCCATTCCTATTATTGTATTCCAGCTTCTATTTTGGCGGATGCACGCATGATTATTTTTTGTATTTGCGTCTCCTTCCTTGAGCCACCTACCCTTGACTTTTGGTAAGTTAACCTTTCCTGCATTCTTGTAAGCTTCATTAACGCACCTATGATAGTCTTTCTCTCTATAATTTCAGCTTTAGACAATTCCCCTTGCTCCATTCTTACATCCAACTCACTCATCCTCGGTTTTTGCGCTCTAATTTTTCCTCCTATTTCTCCAAAACTTTCCTTATTCCATATGCGAGGACTCTCCTTGAACTGCTTCATCCTTTCAAAAAGCACAACTCGATGTTGCATCCCAGGTTTCATAGACATATTTGTCAAACTGAGAATGAAGAAACCAGGCATCAAAGCACTTTCAATGGTTTCGGTACCCAATTAACTATTTTATTAAGTAAGATCAATGGGCAATGATCGGAATACCCTAGGTCTAGGGCTTTTGGCCATTGTTGTAGCTAAAATCCCGAGTTCTGTCAAGCCTGCTTGCACAGTTCCACTAGGAATACCAAGAATACTGTTATGATTTAATTTCGGTTTTGGACCCTATCCAACATAATACGTTGGACTTTTACCTCCAAAAGCCCAATTAATGTTGTGAGAACATCGTCCATGGACCTTAAATGGAGGATTCATTCCCTAAACATTGTCCATTCTGGGACCTTAAAATCCACCGGGGCGTCTGCACATAATCATCGAAGAATATCTCAAAAATGCCTCGTACCAATTAATGTAGTATCCTTATATTTAAATTCATCAAATTCTCCATCCACAATCCATGTGGAACAATTGTTAACAACACATACTTTCAATTTTGTAAAGGCAGATATCAGTAAGGTCAAATCTATAAAGCTCGGGCCTTTGAACTAATACTTTCCTGGCAAGCAGTGGGTGTTATAAAGCCCAAGCCTACATCTCATGATTTTCGGTGTTTTGACAGTTTTGTATTAGTCTTATTGCTTACTATAAACAAAAGAAAATGATCTCATTTTTTATGTACCTAATTGGCCCTTTTTATTAAATTAATTTAATTACCCAAAACAATGAGGTCAGATATAACAATGAAATTATTGACCATGCGCTGGATCGCCCTTTTCTCTCATGCCTTGTCCTAATCCTAACCGCATTGCAAATCACCACAAACCTCCGGATCACGCGGAATTCTATGATTCAATGCATCCCAAAGTCCTTTTTCCCCCAATGTGCACAATTTATACGCATTAAGTAACGTAATTGACACATTCTCCCTTCCCTACATACCATTTACACCCAACACGCCTTCATCCTCCAAGGAATTTGTTAGTTGAAAGGTATCAAGTTTTCGAGAAATTAGCAGCCCAGCCTAATTTCCTTATGCTGCCCTGACAACCCAATCAAAGTCACTATGACCTCAAAGTCTCACATATTCTCCGATCCACATCCTCTATTTTTCGTTTATTGTACGCATACCATTTGGATATCATATTTCATTATTGGTTCACCAATTTCTCTTTTTGCATTGTCTCCACCCTAACCCCCTCACGTTAAAGTATAAAATTTGCATCACAAGAGTTAATACGTTTAGGGGTAAAAGTTTATAGTATATACAAGGGTTATGGGTTTAAAATTATATATAATTCAGAATTTATAAACTTACTTGTAAAAATTATACTTTATACTTAGTTTATGTTATGGAATGAATATCCCATTTGGGAAATAAAATCTCATTCAAAGTAAATGAGGTGTTTTTTACTAAAAGCTTCCTATCCCAAATGTCAAGCATGCAAAGAAGGAATGGACAAGTGTATACTAGGTGTTAAGCATGTAAAGGAGATATGGACATATGTTCACTCACAACCTCTATAAATAAGTACTTTGTAATTGTAATAAAATGTAGAGAAAAGGAGTAGAGGAATATTTTGGCGAAGAGAAGTAATCTTGTGGATATCTATTATCCTTTGTATTTATTATATTATTATTATCATTATTTCATAATAAGTTATCAACAAGACTCTACTGTCAAGCTTCTAACCGAGGTAAAATTAGTTAATTAGTGCTATAATATTTAATCTTCCTAAACTTGAATTGGTAGCTCTTGATATCACCGAAAAAATTATTTGTCATGCATTCTCAATACAGAAATTCATTTAGATTATATGGGTCTTGGTGTGCAAACGTGCCTAAATCGCATGCATGAAAATGTGCGTGCGGTGGCCAATTTTTTTCTGTACAGAACATGCATGTATTATCCGCCCATTTTATAAAATGTACGCGTGCCAAGCTTGAAAGTCCAGCCCGTAAATCATGGGATGTCGTGCGGGTTGGCGGTCGTGCAAGATAGCTCGCACCATGAAAATTATTTTTTTAAATCGTCATTTAAATTATATTATTTTTATTAAATGATTAAAAAATAATTAAAAATATGCAAACGTGCGTGCCTCATTTGCACGCGAGGTAGCCTGGTACGATACATTTTTTGCGCGTGTTGTGCTAGGGACGCACATTTTACGTGTGATTTATGGCGCACGCACATTTACAAAACATGCACGTGTTTGGATGGAAACTCCAGCCTGCAAACTGTGTCATGTCGTGCGGGCTTATCCACACCGTACGTATGCCCATCTCCGTAGAATATCTCACTATAAAAGATCATGCAGATCTTTGAAAAAATCTCAAAAAGAGATATGATCACGAGAAGACAATAATACTTCCAAAAGCTAGTTATGATTTGTCGCATTTACACTTATAAGATTTTAAATCTGTAAGCGAATATAATTCAGTCATATTCAAAATCAGTTCTCAACTAAAATTATGTGGTAAAAAGATTATCGATGATGACATGTTAGAGAAAATATTCTCTATTTTCTCGTGCCACTAATATACTTCTATAGAAGCAATATCGTGAAAAGAGTTTTAAGAAGTACTATGAACTGATTTTATGTCTTCTTATAGCTGAACAAAATAACGACTTGCTTATGGAAAATCATCGATTCCCAAAAGTAAATGTGAATGCATTTAACCAAGGTCTCCGTCGTGGTCATGGTCATGGTCATAGTCGTGATTGTGGACGTGAAAATTGGGGAACTCGGTCTTACTCTCGCCCGCAATAATCTCAATAATACAAATATCTACCAGAAGTATGAAAAAAATGAAAATTTGCAAGATTGCAACAAAGAATCTCAGGGCAAAAAAAATGTAAAAAAAATGTTTGCAATTCATGAAGCAAATCGTGAATACATTTGGTTAAGAATCATAACTTAATATATTCGTGAAATGTGTGGCTTGAAAAGTAGGAAGAACATTCCAACTATCATTTATAAAGATAATGCAAGTTGTATTGTTCAATTGAAACAAAATTTTATTAAAATGGATAGAACGAAGCAATATCCCTGAATATTTTTTTACACATGATCTTCAAGAAAAATGTGAGATTAATATCCAATAAATTCGATCAAGTGACAATCTGACAGATTTATTCACTAAAGCACATTTTGTTGCAACTTTTAAAAAGTTGGTCAAAGGGATCGTAATGAGAAAACTCAAATATGTGTGCAACTGGGGGAGATGATAAAATCATGTACTCTTTTTTCTTCAGTATGATTTTTTTTTCTTATAAGATTTTAACGAAACATGATAGAATGAATATTTAAATGGGAGTGTTATGGCATGAATATCTCATTTGGGAAATAAAAACCCATACAAAATAAATTAGGTGTCCTTTTCAAATAACTTCCTATGCTAAATGTCAAAGATACAAAGAATGAATGGACAAGTGTGTCAAGCATGCAAAGGAGATATGAACGAATGTCCACTCACAATCACTATAAATAAGCACTTTGTAATTGTAATAAAGTGTAGAGAAAATGAGTAGAATAATATTTTGAAGAAGATAAGTAAGCTTACAGATATATATTATTCTTTGTATTTATTATATTGTTTTGATCATTATTTTACAATAATTTATATCTATTGTATAGTTCATAAATAAATGTTCATAAATTTATGGTTAAGAAGGTATAGTATATATAATTATACAATTTAAGGTTATAGTTATATATAATTTTTAATTTATAAGCTTGTGTATAGAGGTCGACTGGGCCCGCCCCGCCTGCCCGTAAAAAATGGGCTAACGGGCCCGCCCCGCTTGTTAAAAAGGGCGACGGCGAGCCTTGTGTGAAAAATGGGCGGGTCAGGCCTGCATGTTTTCCAAAATGGGCTGGTGCGAGCTCAGTTTTTGAGCTTGTTGATTGGTCTCGCGCCGCCCATTTTTACTATTTAAAAATAAAAAAATAAAATAAAAATATTAAAAATATATTAAAAATATATATATATTTAAAAAATTAATACAAAAATACAAAAATAGATGGGCCGAGCTATTATTCTTAAATGAGCAGACGGGTCCAGCCTGTATCTACAAAAATGAGTGGGCCGGTAGACCCTTTTTTTCAATATGAGCGGGGCTTCTAGCCCGTTTACCCGTAACTAGCCCGACCCGCATATAAATTATGAACTAATAAATTAAATTATACATGTATAGTTAGTGGCTGTTTGCAAACTTCACGGAAAAGCACCTTTTGGCTTTTGACAATGGAAAAGCATATTTGGACTGTTTGCAATTTTGGCTTTTAGCCTTTGACTTCTGATTTTTGGCGGTGGAGAAGTCAAAAAAGCCAAAAGTCAGAAGCATCTTTGGAGTGGCTTTTAGAGTGCTTTTGGAGGTGATAATTTTGTAACTATTTAGAAGTTTAAATTTTGGAAAAGCATTTTTAGAATAATTTTTTGCAAACACTATCTTTTGACTTTTATTGTAGTAAAATATATTTTGCAAACACTCCCCTATTTTTTTTATAAAAGCTCATTTTTCCAAAAACCTTAAAAGTTACTTCACACAAAACGTGCAAACACCTTTGCTCTCTTGTTTTCTGTTGCAGATCGGAGCAAGGAGGGATCCAATGGGCGGCGACGACGGTATCAGTATCAGCAGTGGAGAGGAAGACGGTGATTCTGAGTGGAGGGCCGCCATTGATTCCGTCACCGCCTTCTCCTCCTTCTCTAACGGCCCTAT
>JAOWBN010126767.1:0-19175 GCA_028565015.1 Pinguicula moranensis
TGCTACAATCATATATACAACATTAAAGTGTTAATACATAGGCCTAAGGTGATTGGCCTTAGGACATAACACTAATAGAGCACTCCTATGATAAGCCCCCAACTTTGGTTGCTATACCACAACAACCTGTTATCTTGGATACGGTGGATAGGGGCGCTTATACACCATCAGATCCCATCAACTACTCAGGGAGTTCTTCTGCTGACTTCCCATCACTGGGATATATTCCTTAGCAACAAGTGACCCCCATACGCAAACAAGTGGCAAGTAAGCCTATAGGTGGAGAACCAAAGACTAGAAGCCAAACAAGGAAAGATATGGACCTAGACAGATCCAATAATATAGTATCATCTGAAGAATGGATTGGCCATCTAGTCACCCTATTTGCTCTTAGGCCCTAGGAAGATCCACCATTGTCACCCTTTGATAATGGTCATGGGACAGCACAAAAGAACCATCTACAAGCTGAGGCATACTCTATAATGATAATAGGAGGCAAATTAGGCATATACTATGGGCCTCAGCAAGATGCAAAAGGAGAGCTATTGATGAAGCTCAACCAAAACATTCACATGGTTGAGAGAGCACCTAATACTGCTTGTAGTAAAAGACCAAATGAGGTTGTATTTCTATGAAACATATCACATACAATGTTATAGAACTGAGAGGGCAGGGCAGAAGGAGAAGAGTGAAGCATTTGATCCTTAATCAGAGAGCGGATTTTGTCAGCCAACAGGAAACTAAGATGGAGTGTATGACAAACAATTATGAGCATACTTGTGGTATGATCAAGATTTTGATTGGATATATAAGGGCTCACAGGGGCAATATAGAGATTTACTTTGTATATGGAACAATAAGAAGTTCAGTAGGATGTTTTTGTTGGATGGGGAAGGATTTCTTGGTGCAGTTGGCAAATGGATTGGTGATGAGACTATATCTAATAAGGTTAATGTGTATGGGCCCAATGATCTACCCACAAAACATGAGCAGTGGAGGGAGTTGCTAGGAATTCACACAGGAAAGATCAACAAAAAATTGTGTCTGATGGGGAACTTTAATGTTATCCTAGACAAGAGAGAAAGAAAAGGTACTGCTCAACATCCTACCGAACATGAGATTAGACTATTCAAGGAGTTTGTTGCAGATCTTTTCCTTTAGGCCATCAGAATGTTTAGGAAAAGGTATACATGGTATCTCACCTACCTCTGAGCTAGAGAGAGGTATCCGGTCCAGGGAAAATGGAACATTTTAGTGCCTTCCCACTTAAAATAGGCATTTTGATATGATTTTGGATTACAAAATGGGCGGTCTAGACTAAATTGTTTAGGAAAACAGGCGGACACAATTTCTCAAAATTTAATTTGGGCAAAAATGGGCAGGGCCCATTCAATCGCATATTTTTTTTTTATAAGTAAAAGGAAATTATTTTCATTTCAATTTGTAATCACATTTATCCTGTAATATCAAATGCCAAATAGCGATTTTTCAGAAGTCCAGAAATCAAATTTACTTCAATTTCAATCTTAGAATTGAGAAAGAACTTTTTCTAACCCTAGCCATGACCGTGAGGTGCGAGCCTTCTTCTTCTCTTCCTCCTCAATCGACATGGTGTCTGTTGTGGTGAGTCCGCCGACTAGCGTATCCAATAGTGCTGTACAAGAATTGACCGTGTTAGAGGTTTCTTCCTTTACTTTTAGTGCGACCCTCACTCCCTTTCTCGTGCTCCATCTTCTATAGATATGCTGGAGCTTGGTGTCACCATTCACACATTTAAACTGTAACTCTCCTTCCCATGGGACATTGATTGGTGCCCGGGGAGTTCATTTCTTTTCTTCTTCTACACCCTTTTCCCATCTCCTTTTCTCCCATCTCCTTTCCACCCTAGCCTTGTGCAGCTTTCTCATTGTCAATCGAGAGATCTATACATAAAATAGCCCATGTATCTAGAAGGTTGAGTATACCATGGCTGGTACGTGGAATATCCCCTCCCAACAACTAAGGAGGATGAGGAAAGCCTACTTTAGATTGCACCAGAGGTTGTTTCCCAGAATAGTTGGCGGAGGCAAATAAGGTACAGAATACCAGAGTCAAGCCAACCTATGCAGCAAGGGGTATATGGTCTATACTCCATCCAAGCGAGGGTAGGCCTAATAAATATGCAAAAAAACTTGGTCACTACATAGGCTTACTACTAGAGGAATATCCTACGCCAAAGATGTAAACTTGAACAATAATTATAACATCGCCACAATAGCCTGAGTCATTTATGAAGGGAAATTATGGTTTGAAAGAAACATTCTTTATTAAAAAAATTCCACCTACCTCCATTGTGGAGCAGTTGGAGAAAGTCTTGAAAAGGTGTGGAGATCTGCAGGCCTTAAGAATGAGTGTTAAGAAAGGTCAAGATGGCCTTCCCTTTGCATTTGCTGAATTTGTGCAGATTTATGACCTGCAATTTATGGAATATTAGTTAAATAACATCTGGCTTGGCACTTACAAACTTCAAGCAAACAGAGCTAAGTACCCACTAGCTAGAAGACTGGATAGACATACAAACAAGATGGATCCTAAGAGGGAGACTAAAACTATCTCTACTAATATTCAATCTTGGACTAAACTCGTTAAAATTCAAGTATCGTTGGAAAATATATTACAAGGCTAGTCTTCCAAAACTACAACTACAACTGGGGAGGAACAAAAACCTGAGGGTAAGTTTAAGAATAGAGAATACTTGATACCAAGGAAAATTTGGAAAGTTAAGGCAGTGCGGCCTAAACTGGCTACTATTCCTATCCTATTGCTTGTGGGAAGTAAAGCTCCTCTCTTACTTAATGCAAAGGTGGGACTCGTGAAGTGCAAGGATGGACAAAGGGAATTTCAGTTGGAACTTAAGAGAGCATGTTACTATAATATGAGGGCTTGCCTTGTTGTACTGAGTAAGGTGCTCCTATGTGAGGAAGTACCTGGGACAGAATTAATGAACCTCATCAAGGATAATGTATGGCTATCAAATCGATTAATAGCCCCCTTAGCTGACTGGAAAGAAATAACTTACAATGCCAGCTCCACTAGACTAGTATGGATAAGGATCCTTGATATTCCACTTCTTGCATGGACAGAAGCATATATGAAGCAAATTGACCAAACTTTGGGTAACCTGATTTGCTTGGACCGTGAAAGTATCAATGGTAATCAGATGGAGATAGCTACTATGCTCCTGGAATTGGATATTGCACAATAGATTCCCATCACCCTAGCTATGGAGATGGACATTGAGGGTATACATTCTTTCCATCAGAGAGATAGACAGGCAAAAATCTACCATCTCCTGGTCGTCTTGTGTCTCAGAAAAAACTATATTGATGGAGGAATCTGACTCCAGTTCGGATCAGAGTCTGATACATTCTAAGAATGAACAAAAGACAATAGCTACTCCTGAAATTCCTCCTCAAGCAAGTAATATATCCTCTCAATATGATAATTTTGTTAACACTAATTCATCTACTGCGTGTTCAGCTAACATCTGGACTCCCCCCAAGTTAGAATGGTGGGCAACATGTAGTGCTCTAGTGGTGTGGGAAAATAAATCGACATCCCCTATTATGGAAGATGTGATATGTAGTGTGCCAAATCAGAGCTACACAGAGTAGGAACAAGAAAATATATCACGGAAAATCAAAAGGGAGATTTCCCTCCTCTGATAAGGACTCCAGTGGTGACCATGGATAAGTGTACTCTTATCAGGGGTACTCGAACCAGAAGTCAGGCAAGGAACGAAACAGCAGCAACTCACAAAAAGGAACAAGAAACCTTGGATAGATGGTCAGAAAAACTATTGGAAAAACAGTCACCTAAGTATAACCTGACTAGCTATGAACTAGATGATTCTGAGACAGGGAGGACCTCCCCTCCACCTGAAAGTAATGAGCTATATCAAATTATAGAACTATGATAAGTCAACGACCCTAGAAAGATCTATGTTAGCTGCATTGAACAGCTCTATTAATACAACAAGCACCAACCTAAAAGATAGGGTAGGCAAGGTACATGACCTCAATGAAGTGGACAACATATAATTGGCTCCAAGAAGTTGAATCGTTTGACAGTAGAGGAATTTAGAGCAATCACATTAATTGGCTCCATGCCTAAAATAATCTTTTATGTCTTGTACAGGAGGTTGGCAGTTGTGCTAGACCGTATTATAGCACCAACAGAGATGGCCTTTCTTAAAAATAGGAAGCTGTTGGACAGCATTCTAATTGCCAATGAGGTGATAGATGAGACAAAGAAGTTGAGGAAGAAAGCTCTCATATTGAAGGTTGATTTTGAAAAGGCCTTTGATACCATCAATTGGTCTTACATGCTGAAAACAATGTATAATACGGGCTTTCTTCCGTGTTGGTTAGAATGGATAAAGCAACTCCTCTCCTCTGCAATTACCTCCATTCATATCAATGGAAGTCCCACATCTGAATTCATTCCTCAAAGAGGCTTGTGACAGGGACATCCATTGTCCCCACTTCTATTTCTAATAGCAACAGAGGGACTGTCTACATTGAGTAAAGCTACAGATCTGCAGCTCTTTAAGCCTCTCTTGATTGGCAACAATGCGGTGGAAGTCTCACATCTTCAGTTTGTGAATGATACCCTCCTGTTTGGTGAAGCATCCTAGAAAACAGTGACCACATTTAAAGCCATATTGCATAACTTTGATTTAATATCTTGCTTTAGGGTTAACTACCAAGAGAGTCTCCTTCATGGCATCAACATACCACAACTAGAAGTAGATGAAATGTCATATTATCTAAACTACAAGTTGAGTGGCTTACCTCTAAAGTATTGGGGGCTGGCTGTTGGAATGAATCATCATAGTAAATAGTATGGCAACCAGTTGTAGAAAAGATTAAAGAACTCTTAGATCTTGGGGGAACA
This sequence comes from Pinguicula moranensis, assembly GCA_028565015.1. Taxonomy (NCBI): domain Eukaryota; kingdom Viridiplantae; phylum Streptophyta; class Magnoliopsida; order Lamiales; family Lentibulariaceae; genus Pinguicula; species Pinguicula moranensis. The sequence continues at coordinate 4,936 of JAOWBN010126767.1, forward strand.
AACTGCTGAGTAGAGGTGGAAAATTGACCTTGATTAACGCTATCTTGATAGCAATTCCTCTGCACTTTCTATCCTTTTATCGTGCTCCTAAACTGGTTATTAAAAAAGTCACAGCTCTATAGAGGGATTTTTTTTGTGTGATCAACAGGGGACAAAAAGAAAAAAAAGATGCTAAGACAAATTTCATAAATAAAATAAGAGAATGTACAAAATTAATTAAAAAGAAGATGAATGAAAGATAGAAAATATACAAAGAGAGACTATATACAGGCACTATGACCTACAATACATAGTAGATCCACTTGCTAGACTCTTTGAGGGTAATCTTGTACTCTGCCTTGTCCTCGTACTCCTTTTTTGGTATAACCAAGGGTGATCTGGTACATGACTTGCCTAGCGCCATCAGAGATCACAAAGTAGTTCGGCATTAAGATCATTGCCAACATCCGCTCTTAACCAAATCTGAATGTCATGACTGTCACACTATCAAGTTTCTGTTTAAGGATCTTGGTACACAACTCGATACAAATTGGTGGGCTATACCTGTAGTGGTAGAGAGGGATATAATATGAAAAGACAGACTACATATCATAAACAAAGAGTATAGACGAGTGTTATCTACTATGCAATCTGTATCAAAAATTTCTTCGTAGGCCCTCAATGTCCAAGTCATATTCCACCATCGTGGCTATCTTTTCTCCACAAATTGAATAATGCAATGAAGGAAGGATGCTCCTTCAGAATTTAAAGTCATATTCCACCAATGTGGTTATCTTGGCTTCATACTTGGAAAAGCTTCTTGTAAGTATGAATCTCCACTTTTCAAACAAAAGACAAGAAGAAAACTTGTTGGACCTCATGGAAAAAAATCTGCATACCTATTCCTAGTTGTGGTCTGGGGATTTGGGGAATTGATGTCTAAGGCCCTCTTGGGTAAGTGTGGTGAAAGGCTGCTGCAAGGCAAGGAAAATTTGGCCACAAACATAATCAAATATATATATATATATATGCTACTTCTGAACATGGACTGCGGTTGGGAAGTTGAAGGAAGTTGAAGGAACCTCACCAGATGCGACTTAATACAGGAGGGCGCAGAAGAGGTATGGGGTATGCCTCCACCTGGTGGAAGGATCTGATGGACCTTCTCGGTCAAAGCTAGTATGGTAATAATGTGGATATTCACCTGGGGGCATGGAGAAGAGTCCACTTCTGGCATGATAAATGATGTGCAAATAACTCACTTGCTGAATCTTTCCTAGATATGTACAGAATAGCAACAGATAAACAGGCTTTGGTATCAACATTTGGTTCTTGGATAGATAGTGGTTGTGAATGAAACATCCAGTGGAGAAGGGCAACAATAAATGATGAGGGTACACAGATGACTAACCTGCTTTGTGCACTGCAGGACAGGGATCCATAGATAGGAGAAGCTAATCATTATATATTCAATGGAAGCATAGATGGATGCTATTCTACTAGCTTTGCATATCAGCACATATTAGATGTATCTGAAAGGTAATGCCAGCTGAAGTATCTAGCCAATTAAGGTACTTGTAGAAAAAGTTCACACCAAAGAATCAAATAATCATGGCATGATGATCCCTACTACAAGCATTGCCATTTAGATCAACTTTGTAGAATCAAAGGATTATTCCTATTGATCGGGACATCAGTTGCAATTTATGTCAAACAAGTGAAGAAACACTTAATCATTTATTTAGATCTTGTACACTAACAATCTCTATTTGGTAGGGAATACACAGATGGCTCATACCAGGGATGGATATGGCACAGGAATTCCCTAACCTAATGCAATTCTGCTCTAATAAACTACCAGGTATTAATCTAGATGCATGGAAGTCCATCTGAATTTCTTTCAACTGGCAGGTTTGGAAGCTGAGAAATAGAATACACTTCGAAGGGAAGAGATGTTCCGCAGAATAGGAAGTCTATATTATACAAACAAACACGTGTCTAGGTATCAAAGTCAAGAGACTAGCTGGCCAGTTTCATTATTCCCTTGTGGACTGGTTGTCTCAAGCTATAATTTGTTTATTGTTTTAACTGTGAAACTAATGGTGAAATGGATCATCCAAGGTCTGAGTGACAGTAGATGGATCTCTACTTGTGGAGGTCATAAAAAACTGGCAGTGGCTAGGGCCAAATCGTTGGCCGCAATGGTTAAGTGATCACACCCCACACTATCCCCTTTTATGAAGCTTTTATTACTAATTACTTCATTGTGGTACACGTTAGGATATGCGAGGACTCTGCCCCACATTCTTACTTGGATGTTTTGTGATGGGTGATGAATCTATTAGGAGAGATAGTTGGTCAATAAGATAGAATGAGCAGTGAGGAGCTGTGTACCAATATCCCTATGAAAAAGGGTATTCATAATATGACAGTCATGATATCATGTTTGGCAAAGAGCGAAAGATGGCGATGATCTGAATGGTGAGCTGCTTTGTAATCTCATATGACGCTGGGTGAGCCATGTACCAGATCACCCTCATCTATACTGGAGTGTACGATGAAAAGGCATGGCATACAACTCCTTATCAATAGATTAATTAGTGACTTCTCCGTAGTGGGTCTAGGACTCTGAGTGATGCAGTCCATATTTATTTCTTTTTGTTATCTATGATTCAATTCTCCTATGTAAATAACTTTATATTATATATGAAAATTTCGCTTATAAAAAAATTCCTTCTTTTCCCATCAAAAGGTATAGATGAGGGGAGCCTGCTACTTAACAGGTTTAGTGTTAATTAGTCTGACAAACTGCATTCGCTTTGTATAAGAATGATTCATACTTATATTGTTGAAACGGCAACGAGAGCCCAATGGGATATTTTCGTCCTCTGTCTTACTCTATTATATTAGCTAGATTATTTTAACGGGGCTTTGTTACAAAGGAACGTCATCCAGATAAAGGCATAGAATCCCCTGGTTCAAGTGGAAAACCTTCTTCTTCAGGTGTCTAAACTCTGAACTTCCTCTTGCTTTACTTCTTTTTTCATTCCTCATTTGCCAGGACGAGAAAGTTTGGGACCTAAGATTTCATTTCTTTGTTTTGACAGTAATATATTGTTCCATGGAGCAGAATGAATCCAGAAGTTTTTCCTGATTCAACAAAAAAGTTCAGAAATTGTCTTTAATTTATAAGAACACACAAATACAAAACCCTTTGTCTGAACGTTTTATGTTTTGAGTTTTGTATTCTTTGTTTTCTAGTTTTTGATCATGAGTTTTCAGAAATTGGCTTTAATTTGTATGAACACACATATACAAAACTCAAAACATAAAACAAACCAGTTCATCATAATATGATCTCAAAACAATCGATGATACTATAGCAGCTAAAAACAGAACAATGACAAGTGAAAAGAGATCCATTGTTTAGTAATTGTTTTGGTTGTCTCTTGATACCAAATTGTTGTACTGTATATGGGTTTTATAGAAGAACTGGTTTGTTTGTAATGCAACTGCTGGCTGTAAGTCAGAAGAAACACTATCATGCTAGACCTTCTTTTACTATTGAAATAGATTTTTGTATTGTTTTGTGTCCAATTAAGTAGCTCCGCAAGATTTTGCATTTTAGCAATAGTGGATAAAACAAGAAGAGTATAATACAGTATGCTTCTCACCGTGGTATGAAACAATGGGAATCATAACTGACTACGCCTTCAGTTTATATGTTTGGAGAAATACTAGGTTGCTTCTTGCTTGTGAGAAAGCGCGAATGCTTGGCTAAATAGCAAAAGCACCTCTTATGTCTGTTACATATGTTGTCTATTTCAGTTTTATTCAACAGAAAGTGAGGTTGAACTGAGTCTACAAAACATATGAAGATGTTGTAGTTCGATTAGAATAATTTCTTTGGCTAAATAATAAGCTATGAACAAACTGATTTCTTAGTGGAGAAACATTTTGATGCCGCTCAATAATACACAATAACTACAACCACAGATTTAAAGTGTGGCATCTCATTTACAAATTTGTAAATTACAAATTTTAAGATTCGTCCTAGTGTCATAACTCATAATATTCTTTTGTTAGATCTCATGATTCAAGTGTGGTTGTTGTACAGACAATGGAGGAGGAACTCAAGTAATATCTATTTCCATGTTTAAGTAATCAGAATATTTTCTGATGAAATTGCAATGCACTGGATGAACTTTTTCAATTTTTTAATCTTCATTTTACAAACATTCTTTGATTTATGGTAATGGCAAAAAGCATTACATCCTTTACCATGAAAGGTAAAGAAAGAACGCCTGAATTGGGCAACTATTCATCCCTATTTAACAATTCAATCGTTTTCTCCTTGGACTTCTTCAATAGCTTTTGTTGCATATTCTGATATCAATATTTAGATATGTCAGAAATATCATCATCATGGCTGCTTTCATCACTGCTGCTTTCTTTCATCATCCCAAAGCAGCATGTTGATTCAACTGTTCAACTTTGATTTTTATTATTGTTATTATAATATTGTTATTGTTATCATTATTATTTCGTGTTGATTTAGTTATGTTTCATGTTTTATGACTAAGTTAGTATGTTTTGTTTTCTAGTAGAAAATGGACGTTGATCAAGAGGTTGGACTATATTTTGCTACATGGAGAAGTAAATATTGATGGAGAAGAAGATGATGATATGTTGAATGAGTTGGCTGATATAGACTTGGCTTTTTCCGAACGAACAGGAAGTACGTCGAAAACGACTAAGGGTAAGCCGAAAAAACAAAAGGCATTGACTTCTCTATGTTGGAAGCATTTCAAAAGATACAAGATAAAGGTACATGGCCAAGAAATATGGAAAGCCAAGTGTAAATATTGTAAGGGTCTGTACAATGAAAATAGTTGCTCTGGTACTAGCTCTTTGTACAGGCATGGTGCCACTTGTTTTGCCAAACACTACGGTAAAAAGTCAAATAATCAATCAACCTTATGTTTTAGTAGTTCTACCGAAGAGTCGGGAGTATTTCATTTTGATTCCAAGGTATGGCAAGAATCATTGGTTGAGTTGATAGCCCACGAGGATTTACCAATCAAGCTTGGAGAAAGTCGTGCTTATGAGAAGCACATAAGAAAATCTTTTGACCCATCTTTCACCACAATTAGTGCCCGGACGATTCGAAGGGACATAGAAGAATATTAAGTAAAGCGGGTGAGTGACCTAATAGCCATATTCAAGGTATCTACGTATTGTGTTGCATTGACATCATATATTTGGAATTTTAGAGCCCATTTGGATTATTATAACCCACTACATTGATGATGATTGGGCCATGCAAAAGAGAATTATAGGGTTCACACTTATAGATAGTCGCACTGGTGCGATCATTGCTAGTTCCATCTTGCAGGTACTTCAAGATTATGAACTTGTGAACCAGACCATCTTAATTACATTTGATGATGCGTCTGCCAAAAAAAGAGCGATAAACAACCGAGGCTCCTCTTACATCATACAACGGTGGGGTTCTTCTCCGCCAAAGGTGTGCGTTCCACATCATCAATATGATAGTTTAAGCAGGCTTGGAAGCATTACATCCTTATGTTGGAAAGGTTTGGTTCTATTTTTTCAAATTCTTCTATTTAACCTTATACACATACAATTATACTTATACGTATTCTTATCTAATTTAATTTGTGGAACTCTCAAGTTTGGAAGTTGGTTACTTGGATTAGGTTGTCCAACCAACACATTAATGCCTCGAAAGCTGAATGTGTGTCTGCAGGCTTGAGGCCTTGTATATTTGATCCTGACATGCCTATCAAATGGAACTCCACATATACGATGCTTAAGAGAACGTCCGAGTACAGGATGCCAACAGATGCAACCTCTTTCAGGTCGTCCTCCATAAGAAATAACCACTGATGATTGGGATGTATGTATCATGATTGTTGACTTCCTCGGAGTTTTCTATTATGCTACCATGGCTTTGTCCGACAATCATTACCCCACATGTCCAGTAGCAATGCATAAGCTTGTACTCGCGACACTAAATCTCCACAATCACAGATGATAGATTCATTAAAGCTGCAATCCCTCCTATGATGAGTAAGTTTATAGAGTACTAGGGTACATATACTTTGTTGTATTCATTGGCATGGATACTGGATCCTAGGGCAAAGTTGGCAAAGTTTATAGTGTTGTTGCAAAGATTCGTAAATGGTTGGGATTAGGAGAACTTGAGATGCCTACTGCCACCATAGTTGAGGTTTATATTAAAGAAATGTATACAAAGTATAAGGCTAAGTTTGGTGGATATCGTGTTAGACCACCATCACTAGAAAGGATGAAATTAAGCAGTGCATGGCATGTGTTAGAGGATCTTGAACATGAAGAAGGTTTGACGAGTGCCTTGGAATGGGAAATGATGTTGGTTCATCTCGAACTCAATATTTTGAGTTAACTAATTACCTCCACACAAGAGTTGAATTGCCTAATGCACAAGATAGGCAAATTTTGAACATTTTACAATGGTGGGAGTTCATTGCAGCGTTGTTTTGTCTTAAATGAAGATCGTATGCGTGTACGAAATCTTTATTGCCTACCATACTTTTCATAATATTCACTTTCTTCTTTAAACTAATCAAATAGCATCCCTTCATATGATTTTTCTAAAGTTTGCGATGGACTCAATTTAGCACAGGGATTAACTTGCAATGGAGCTTCCTCCGCCAAATTAATTGCAAATGCAAGTAAAGTAACAAAACACAATAAGCATTCAAAAACTTGCAAGGAGCTTCCTCTGCCAAATTAATTACATACCTGACATATTGGGCATTTCACTCAATGGATCAAAAGAAAGAGAAAAGGCCATGTCCGTAACTCTCTAGCTCAAGGGCCTTAATCTATTGTAGTCTTTTGGCCTTGTAAGCACTTCATGAAATTACACAACATCATTCAAGCAACACTCAACAGAGATCTCATCTGCAACAATTAGCTGTTGAACAAAGCAATAAGATAAACATGAAACGAAAGGTGAGCTTTGCTGAAGCAAAAAATAGCATTTCTTTGATGAGTTGATGTTTAAGCATTTTATAAAAACTCAAGTGAACACCATGAATTACATTAGCTGTTAGTTTCTACCCAAAATCAGAAGCATCAAAACTTTATATCAGTTAGTTCATTTAGCATAGTTGGCCTCTTGGCATTGGTGAATCAAGTTCTACTAAGGGGTGCAGAAGTGACGACATACAAGTTGGACAATTGAGGGGTTCTAAGAACAGTTGTGTACATACATAATCACGAAAAATGAGGGCAGTTGCCCCTCAGTCATTCATGGAATCGCGACGACTGCTGGGGAAGCTAAAGAGTCTACAAATACAACAGCAAGCTACAAAGTTGAATCTCCATGCCCCCCCCCCCCCTCCATCTCCTTTCAAAATAATTGCTAAAAAAGTCGACGGAAGTGAACGTGGAAGATTAATGAACTATTGATTTTGATGTACAACTTAGGATGAAAATAACATGATTCATGCATAAGAATTTTGGATCATCTTTCCAGGAAAAAAAAGCAACTTACAGTTAGTGCCCATAGCAACACAACACCGAAGATTGGCTATTGGTGTACAACGAATGCCCACCTCTGAAAATCGTCGGCAACCTCCCACCTGACAAACTTAAAACTCTAAGGAAAAAAATAGGGGTAACTCCACCAAGTATAGATAAATTCGCCTCCAAATCAGACTAGGGAAAAAAAGAAGCTCTTCTTGAACATCTGATGAAACTGAGAAAGGAAACCATTACCTACTACTTTACAAACTTTCCTGAAAATGGACGCAAGAAGAAATGGTTGCGTTCTAAACAAAATTCATAGATACCAATTCTAAGCCAAAGTACCTTTGGCCTTCTGGAAAATGGTACTTTGGTGACCTTCTTCGGTTAATCTAGTGAATAAAGGAATGTTTCAGGAAGAATTTTTCAAACAGATTCCCTGAAGGATCATATAACAGACATAGGCTGGACAACATGTGTTTCAAGACAATGCCTCCACACTTCAAGCCAGAAATTCTGGTGCCATTCCCAAAGTCTGAAATAGTAGAAGCTATCCACAGCTGTATGAGCAGTCAAAGCCCATGTCCAGATCAGTGACCCGTCCTCTTCGTACAACGCGACCAGCCATGAATAGTTCTCACCGGATCTTCATCATCCCTCTTGTGCGTCAACCAGTTCATCTTTGTCGCTGTCACTGTTAGCTTGTTACACAGTCTCCCCTCTTCCCGGGGATACCTTTCACGCCCGGGAGGTCCATCGTGCCACTCACGTGAAACCCCCCATATAAAGTAAAATCTATCCCTTCCGACACCATTCTCACATCCAATCTCACTTCACCGCTCTTCAGTTAGCTCAATTGCCTCACCGTCCTCCTCTTAGCACCGTAGCCTTTCCGAATCACCTCAGTTAGCAGGATAACTCTCTCCGTCTCAGTATGAACATCTGGTCCATCCACTCCCACCAACAAAAACAGATCAAAAGACCACTATCCATGCCAGTAAGACCCCTCTCCTACCCAGGAAAGAAACTCACAACTACTCGAAGACTTTGCATCCCTCTAAAAGTCCTTTTCATGAACGATTAGGTCCAAGAGTTCTCGAACATCAAACTATGGCCTACTTAATCTCAAACTTCCCCATGGTTTGCCATTCGAACACTCTGAAAAAGATCCTTAACAGACAAGGTCCCGTGAAGGAGTTGACAGTGGCTCGTAAACTGCATAAGAATGGTAACCCTTATTGTTTTGTCCAATTCAGTGATTCTCTAGAAGTCGAGTCTAGATTATATCAACTGAATAGCATATAGTTCGACTCCTATCGTTTACATGCCAACGTAGCAAAGTTCTCTAAACCAATCGCCCCAAGAAGAAACAGAGTCCCCCTATCCCCGTCTTTAGGTATAAGCTGGTGGAAATACAAACTACTACTATTGCTCTAAAATCATTTCCTGGCGCCTCTACCAGCAAAGCCCCTCAAAAAACAGCTGAGCCGCCAAATGACCAGGGCCATATCAACCTTCTGAAATTCACAACTTCAGCATCTGTTCTGTCTTGGTTGCAACGTAGTTATACTGCCTCCCTGATCGTCTTGATGGCTGCAGGGACCTCCAGTTAAATATGAAATTGGCAGGATACCTTAACATTATCATCAGTCCCATGGGAGGGGGCAAGGTCCTTATTTGGGAAAATGAAGAAGTGGATCTAAGGAATCTGATCACCCATGATTCTTCTTGGTTGGGGCAATGGGTAGCAGATCTCCACCCTTGGTCTGACTCCTCTATGACCCATCAATCCAAGAAGCTATGCTGGATCAAGATATTCGTCTTGCCCATTCAACTATGGAACCACAATAATATGTTTAAAATAGGGTCCTAATTAGGAACACCTATTAAGATTGATGATGTTACCGCGAAGAAACACTATTTGGAAGCAGCTCAATTACTGATTTCTGTTGATCTGAACTCCTCGGTGGCAAGCTCTCTCAACATTCTTATGGATGACTCATAAGTCACGTTTCACATTTCAAAAATCACTGCAACGAGATTCACTGACTGTTGGGATTACAGCCATGTATCACCTCTCGATGATCAGTATGACAATTCTAGTCTTCAATCCGAGAAGTTATCATCAACTGGGCTTTCAGTTAACTCAAGCTCATTTGTGGAACAAACACCTGCTGCTCCCTATAAGATAATGTCTTCAGGAAAGTCTCCTCATTGAGCAATCCATTTCCCTCCTCTCATAAGACAGTTTCCGCAACCATGATCCTTCTGGGGCTACCAAACAATCATTGGTGTCCTATCTCCAAAACCATTACCAATGATCCTTTAATTTCCTCCACTGACATAGTACCCCAAACTCAGTTTACTCCTTAAATGGTGTCTCCCCCCTAGTCATTGCCTCCTAGAACGTGATCACTACTGCGCTTTGCACAGAATGTTGCACCTCTCCTCCATTGGAAATCGCATTTGCAGCCTCTCCTCCACAAGCAGAATCCTTCCACAATGACTTATCACAACTTTTACCTGGTTTGGAACTCTGTATTTATCCACAGTGTGTTGATCATGAGCCTTCTGACACACTAACAGAATCCACGACTGTGGTACATCCCCAAAGCCCCCCTCCAACCTAGTGACATCACTTCTCCAAAGATGCTCCAAGATAATACCCATTCTAATTCACCTATTCCTGCCCCATCTATTTTACCTACAGGGCAAGTCAGTAACTCTCCCTCCAGTGAGGATTTTCCCCAGTTGGGTGCTTCAAAGCATTCAGAAGCTGTTACTCCTAAGAAGATTCTGATTAAAAAAAGATAGGGCAATGACCCTAAAACAAGGAGTCAAACTCGCAAAGACAAGATTCATAAAGAGAAAAAGACATTAATGCACTTGAAGACTGGATTGGTAACCTTGATGCACATCAAAAAATTTCACCTGGTCTGAGTTTATCCGAGGCTCAATTGAATCCTGAAGCTGACCATGCATTGGATCTAGGTAAACAAATTGGGACTTTTTTCCTGGACCCTCAGCAAACCAGGAGAAGCTGAAGATTATCTCTTCCCAATCATTGAAGTTTACAAAGCCTGAGGCATCACTGTTTCCCTTTAATCCAGATGTCTACAGCTCTAGATGAAGGTTATCACATACAATGTAAGATGCCTCTGCAGCAGGGAAAGGCAGAGAAGAGTCAAGCATCTTATACTATCAGAACTCCCAGATTTCATTAGCCTGCACGACTAAATTGGAAACTGTTGACAGGAAACTTTTTTAGCTTCTTTTGTTCAACGATGACTTTGATTGGATTTATAAAGTATCTATTGGTCAATCAAGTGGTCTATTATGTATTTGGAATATTTTTGCCTTCAGCAAACACAATTTCACTTTTGAGATGGCTTTCTATCAATATTAGGCAACTGGAATTCAGAATCTATAATCTCCCACATGCTAAATATTTATGGTGCAAATGACTTAGCTGCCAGGGAAATTTAGTGGAAACAAATCTGTGAACTGCACCAGGGAAAAGGTTTGGAGAAATGGTCCCTTATGGGTAACTTCAATGCATTTTTAAACGCCTCTGAAAAAAAGGCAACTCCCAGAGATCCTTAGAACATGAAGTCAAAGCATTCAGGTCCTTTGTCAAAGCGCTACATCTCTATGATCTCCCAATGTCTAGAAGAAAATTCACTTGGTACCTGAAATCTCTTAAAGCCATGAGCAGGCTCAACAGATTTTTAGTTAATGGTATCTGGCTAGGAAGCAACATTTCTTGGTCACAAGCTGGCCTCCCCATAGATGACTCCGATCATTGTCCTATTTCTCTGTCTTGCAACCTAGTCAATTGGGGCCCCAAACCATTTAGAATGCTGGACAGTTGGCTAGAAAATGCAAATTTTTCTGCACTGGTTGAAAAACTATGTTCTGAAATAAAGCCAGACAGTTTTGCAAGTTACAGATTAAAGATAAAACTCAGGGAGTTAAGAAATGGTATTAAAGAATGGAACATGCTACAACCTTGAAATTCATATGCTCAAAGGAAATACCTGCTGGATCAAGTCACTGAATTGGAGTTACATGCATAAAACTGTTCTCATATGCCTGATTCAGACGTTCTAGCAATTCTGAATAAGCAACAGGAGCTACAAGCACTATCCCACTCTCTTGAAAGCATCAATTTTCAGAAATCTAGACTTAATTGGCTTCAACAAGGAGATGCAAACTCTGCATATTTTCACAGGTGGATTCAAAAGAATAGAAAAAGAAGCTCTATCCACGAAATATGGAAGGTAGATATATGGTTGGAGGAACCTGAGGACATTAAGAAATGCTTTAAGCAACACTTTTCAACAGTTTTTTCTGAGGAATTATGGAACAGGCCCAACATTTATAATCTGAATTTTCAGAAGATCTCAATTCCGTCCAGAGAACACCTAGTCAGGCCCTTTACAGAGGCTGAAATCATGGCGACTATCCAAGAATGTGGAAGTGAAAAAAATCAAGCCCAAATGGTTTTAACTTCAAATTCATCAAACATTTCCTCCATTTGTTTAAGTCTGACATTCTGCAAATATTTCTTGAATTTTACAGGAATTGCAGACTTGCCAAGGGAAGCAATGCGGCTCACATATTCCTCTTACCCAAAAATGACACCCCTCTACATGTTCAAGATTTTAGGCCTATCACCTTAATAAGAGCCATCCCAAAGATCATTTCAAAAGTCCTGGAATTGAGGCTCAGCACGGTTATGGAGGAGATCATAGCTCCTAATAAGATTGCCTTTATCAAAGAGAGAAAGCTTCTATATGGTGTTCTGATAGCCAATGAGGCTGTGGATGAGTTGAAAAAGCTCAAAAAGAAGGCCGTGATCTTCAAAGTAGATTTGAAAAGGCATTTGACTCTGTTAATTGGAGCTATATACAGGATATTATGATTCAGATGCAGTTCCCGCAAAGCTCGATTTGGTGGACAAAAGAGTTATTAGAATCCTCATCATCATCCATCCTCATCAATGGTAGCCCAACATCGGAATTTTTTCCCAAAACAGGGCTTCGCCAAAGTGACCCTATTTCTCCTCTACTCTACCTTGTAGCAGCTGAGGGTCTATCATTGTTGATCAACAAGGCAATCAAGCTAAACCTAGTCACAGAAGTTGAAATTGGGAAGGACAAGTTTAAGCTTTCCCACTTACAATTTGTGGATGACACATTGATATTCGGTGAAGCAACCTGGAAAATTGTTCAAACTCTAAAACTTATCCTCCTCAACTTTGAGATTACCTTTGGCCTGAAAATCAACTACTCAAAGAGTAGTATTATTTGCATCAACATGAGTCAACTTGTCCTAGAGGATATGGGAGCCTACTTGGGATGCAAAACAACCTCTTTTCCACCCCAAATATTTAGGCCTCCCTATTGGAGCAAATCCTGCTAGACTCTCTACCTGGCAACCTGTATTAGACAAATTCAGTAAATCCCTTAATTCACGGGATGACAAGTACATATCTTCAGGTGGCAAACTAATACTCATGAATTCTGTGCTAAATGCTCTGCCATCCCACTTTTTCTCCTTCATGAAGGCATCCGATTTTGTCATTCTTAAACTAAACAAAATTTTGATGTATTTTTTCTGGAATGGGAGCAAAGAGCACAAAAAAGTTCATTAGGTGTCATGTAAAAACTATCTGCTCCAGTATCTATTGGGGGTTTGGGTGTTAGAGATTTGAAAGCTTTCAAATGAGGCATTACTAGGCTAGTGGGGAGAGTGTTTTCTTTCTGGCAATGTTGACTTAGCCACCAACATCATGAGATCCAAATATAGCTCTGATGGTTGCCTATCAAAAGGAAAATGGAGAGAACTTTTCATTCCTATACCATCATTAAATCAGACAACAGAAGAAGGGGGACAACTTATGTCTCTTCGTGGTGGAATGATATTCAACAAATCTTCAACTCCACATGGTTCAACACTTCCATTAGTCTGGAAGCAGGTTCATGAACTACCATCATATTTTGGAAGGACCCTTGGCTCCTTGAAAACTCAATATCTTAGCATTTCCAAAGACTGTTTAGATTGTCTCTTAATCAAGATGCTCTACTTTCAGAGTTGAGTTTGAGAGACCTTACCTCTTGGCTCTGGCAGTGGAGAAGGCCTCCAAGGTTTTCTGATATGCAGGATCTTTCCATTCTATCTACGATGCTGCAAAACATACATTTAAACCATAACAGGGACAAGTATATATTCAATCCTAAGGCTGATGGAAAATATACAATCAAATATACTTATTCAAGAATTTTGAGCTATGCAGTGCCACATTTCTGCTCAAGAAAGTTCTACTTTGTTCTTACTCTGGCAGACTTTAGCTCCAAAAAAGTCATTATCTTTATTTGGAAGCTTATCCAGAAATCTCTTCCAACAAATGAAGCACTTAGACTGAGGCATATTATCCCTGCTGACCAAATATCAAGTTGCTCTCTCTGTTCGGCAGACCAAGATTCTATAGACCACATCTTCATAATCTGTCCTATGACATTGCAAGTTTGGTCCTCACTACTAGACTGGTTATCAGCATCTGAAAGTCTCCAACTATCAATCTCTACAGCCCTATCCTTAACTGAGTTCATTTATGGTAAACCAAGACAAGCCAACTTAGCTGCTTGGAGGGCAATCTGGACAGCTATGGCTTGGGTTGTGTGGAAAGCAAGAAACATGAAATTTTTCCAGAATAAAGACAC
>JAOWBN010126877.1:0-19166 GCA_028565015.1 Pinguicula moranensis
AGAAATTCTGAAATAAGATTGGGAAAGACGAAAAAGCGTAAGCAACAGCAGCAAGCAAATTGAACAATTGCAATGTACAGAGAGCAACAGCAGAAGGTCTTACTGAGCCTCTCCCTTTAATCCTCCTAAAATCTCTTTTCCACAACTCACAATATTATTTAGATATAGATCATGATTCTTACGATTGAACTCCCAGCATATTTTAAGGCTTAAGCTAGGTTTTCCTCAATGCTTGATTTGATCTCAAAAGGTCTAACCTAAGTCAAGTGTTTGACTCTCAGTAAAGACACAGTCTTTTCGGCTACCCTGCCAAGATGTTACCCCGAACACCAATACAATCACCAATGCTGTAGCTGCCACTGCAATGGCTTCTTTAGCCACCACAAATACTGCCAGTAGAGCTAGTGCCGCTGCTACAACAGTAGCTTTCAGGGGAACAAAAGATGACCCAAGGCTAGTTCCTATAACGATTAAAACAATATTTTACACACATTTTAACGTGATGATTGTAAAACAATATTAATGCGCAAAATTTTATAAGTTATATAAGTTTATATAAATTTTATGAGTTATATAAATTTTATAAGTTATATAATGTTTATAAGTTATAAGTTCTATAAAATTTATAAGTTTATAATTTATATAAAGTTTAGGGTTTATAGTTTAGGATTAGAATTTAGGATTAGCGTTTAGATCTTAGGGTTTAGGGTTTAGGGTTAGGGTAAAAAAAAAGAGAGGAGGACTTGAACTTAATTATAAATATTAATATTTATAATTAAGTTGTCTATGTATCATTTACTAATATACATAATCAAAATCACATAGTTATCTTACCTCACTTACCTGTTAGATAACCACTAGTTCGTTGGATTTGTGTTGTTTGCCAATACCAAATCGGTATCTTATATGTCGAATGGGTCTTCTTCTTCGTCTTGTACATGTTCTTGGGCTTTATTTTTGGCAATTATCCAATCATTCAGGCAAGTTTGATATTCCAGGTAGATAGAATGATGCACGTCGCCCGTCTAGAATATACACTCATTTGCTAACAGGTTTGTTATGCGGCAGCTGTTGAAACTGGACAACACCATAAAATCTCTTATTTTGCTCATTCACCAATAAAGAATATCGAAATTCCAGTCGAACAAATAATCGTTTTCACCTGTTTAAGCAATCTCAAAGGTAGTCGTTAGATAATTATCATGTTTCACGTATGTGGAACTTGATAAGGGCATAGGCTGTTTCGATATTGATTTCATTATATTGCTCATTCTTCCTAATATTACTCCACTAAAAGCACTACTACTAGATTCACTCCCACTCCCACGAGTTGGTACTGGAATACTTAAACGGGTTTCATATTCTACATATAATTCATTTAATTAACTTGACATGTCTTCAATTATAGTCCAATAGTTGACAAAGGGTATACAATACTCGTCGACAAATCCAATATAATAATATTCTAATGATCTTTTATAATTTTCTAACTTTATTCGAGGATCCAAAACGGTGGCTACAAGATTTAGTAGTGATATATTTAAAAGATATTTACACCTTTTGCACTAATAGCACCTACACTATTTGTCAATTATTTTCAGATCTAAACACCGTGATAATGGCTCATACATTAACACACACGGGAATAGTAAGAAGGAAGTGGGTTTATATATCACACTCTCACTATTGTAATGATTCGGTAATTATGCATCAACAAAGATTATAAGTGTACAAGTCGCAATAAGTAATAATGTAATAGAGTCAAGTGTCTAACCACAAGGATGGGAGGAGATAAGCATCAACTACAGCTTGTTTGCATGCAATCTGGACAAAAAACAATTTAAGTTGAGTCCACACTAATTTTCAATGCATGAAAATCTTTTTGGTATTTTTCAATTGTTTAAAGGATTAATTTCCCTTCTTTCTTTGTCCTTGGCCAATTGCTAGTTTTGCAGATTTTCTGGAACTTCAGTTGTAGTTTCAACTGCAGGTTCTTCAAGCATGTCAGCTGGTTCATCATTCCTATCAGTTGGCTCTCCTCCTTGATTATCTCCACCATCAATCGAACTCTCATAGATTATTCCATCAATTGCATCTCTCTGCACCACCTGAATGAAACGCCTCTACTAAGGCGTTGTGCAGATTATACCCTTCTCATTCTGGTTTGGAACTTCATTGAGTATTCTCATCAGTTTGTTACCTTTACGGTTAGTGTCCAATGAAGGGAAATCTAACTCATTAAAGATAACATCTCAACTAACATTGTTTGTTTAACTTGGACTAAATTTATAGAGCCATATTCTGTCTAAAGAAAATTTCATTGAGTACGGCTTGTTGAAGTAAAGTATATGTAGAGTTCCAACAGATAGTCATGTCTAAAGAAAATTTTATTGGCCTAACATTATTTTCTTTACAAAATTTAACCCAATCTTTCAGTATCTTAAGTTTACTCAACAATTTTTTTATAGTATGTCTAATTGGGTTAACACTTAAATCAATAGTTTTAATAGCATCTTGTATGCATAAATTAATAATATGACACATACAACAAATATGAAAAAATGACCATGAAAAATAGCATTACATAACATTTTTAAATCCTCTACACTTGCATCATTGTTAGATGCATTATCAAAAAAATATATTATATACTTTTTATTTAAATTATATTCTTTTAAAATTAACATAAGCATAGAGGTTAGATTTTTGTGCGGTGTGTGCATCATTAAACAACAGAAATGCTATTACTCTTTTTTGTATTTTCTACTCATTATCTATCCAGTGACAACACCAATATAACTATGCATTTGGCCACGATCTGACCATTTTTTGCCAAAATCACATTGGGCTTGACTAATCCATAGGGTTCATTACACGGCGACCCCCACGCATGAACCAATTAAATCTCGGGCCATGAATTCCCCAGGGCCCGCGATCGTGGCCTATGCGAATTATTTGCACCTAGTGGGAATTGAAACCTAGACCTCTTCTAGGAGAATCCAAGTCATTCACCACCAGGCCAACCCACTTTGGTTGGCCACGATCTGACCATATATCACTATATATAGAAACTTTATGTTTTAGAGATTAAAAAAACTGACACAACTTGCCTTTTCTTTCATACATTTTTTTCCAACATCGCTAGTGTGTTATTTACAAGAAACTTTAGAAAACGCAAGTCACGTACGCATATAAATTTCTAAATTTAATCTTTTTACGAAATTAAATGGAAGAGATTCTGAACAAATTAGGTCTACTAGACCTTCCCTATTTTTAGTTGGATTATACCAAAATAATTGAGTACTAGAAGACGTACCTCCGGATCCGGTTCCAGCACCGGATCCACTTGTGTTTGTAGGTCTGGGCATTCATAATTCAAAATTCGAAAATGCCCATTCTCAATCCGAACCGAATTAATTTTGGAAGCGGAGTTTGAATTCCGATCCATTCCATATAGCCATTCGGAAATAGGTTCGAAAATAAAAAATTCGGAATTTCTGAACAATAATAAAAATTAAAAAAAATATTTCTGAAATTCAAAAATATTTTCGGAGAACGAGATGAAATATTTTGAAAATTCGGAAATATTTCATCTAAAACGATTTTTTTTTTAAAAAGTTCAAAAATTCGAAAATATTTCGAAAATTCAAAAATCCACCATATATTTTCGATTCGATCTGAAATATAATTCAGAACTGAAATCGTATTCCGATCCGATCCAAAATCTTAAATACTAATATCGGATCGAAAATCGTAATTCGAAAAAGTTTGGAAATCGGAATTTCCGAATTCTGAATCCAGAATTCCGAATGCCCAGCCCTATGTGTTTGCAATAGAACCCCAAGAACTTGACAGTTGGGTTTGTGTAGGAATAAGACCAACCTCTTGTGGGTGCTTAATTAATATATACCTTCGAAAACGAGTCATAACCCCCACCTATAATATAAATAAATTAAAATTTTAAAAAAATGATCTCGAAAAAATCCTTAAATAAAAATTTACATAAAAAGTAGCTTTTTGTGTTGAAAAACTTTTGAACATAATCAGTACTTCACCAAAAAATAGTCAGACCCCCTCTTCGGATTTGGAATTTTATTGAAAAATTCCGTAAAAATTCGAGAGTTACTCACGTTTTGAGGAGGACCTTGCTCATAAGTTTACGGAGCCATCAAAAATGGAGGATGAGTTTGAGGATAAGTGGGTGGTCGTGCACGCCTACTAAGAGCCATTGTAGAATATTTTGTTCCTGCCTCCTCCGTCTCCAAATCCGGTGGTGTGCACGAACCAATCGAAACCCATCTCGAGCAAATTATCAAAATCAAGATCAGAGTTGAAATCATGTGGAGAAGTAATAATTATCTTCGACATCAGTGGAGTATAACTCGAATAGAATGCGAAAATTGCAAAAGAAAATGAACTGAAATGAAATTGCGAAAAAGAAAACTTGTAAGATTAGAGAATAAGAGAATAGTTGAGTTGAGTATGTAAAAAAATGAACGGGGTGGAAGATATTTATAGGCGTAGAATTGAAATTTAAAATTTGAATTTTTCTTAATTTTTTTAGTTTTCGGGCCGTTGGGCCTAGCGGGGTTACTTTTTCTTTTTTAAAAAATAATTTTTTTGATTTTTTTTAAAAGAATGGATTGGCGCTGCTAGGCCCAACGTATTTTTTTTAAAAAAAATATTTTTTTTTGAATTTCTTTCGAAAAAAAGGGATTGACGCCTTTGGCCCCGCGATCAATATTAACCCTTTGGGCCCCCATGCCTAACCCGGGAGCCCGACAGCTGGCCTGTTGGGTCAAGCATGGTGAGCTGTCATAATTGTTTTTTTAAGATATGCCGGGTCAGGCCGGTCAACCCGCCGTGCTCATGAGCCACATTTTTGCAACTCAAGCACGGCCCGTCAACCCTGCAGGTTGTCGGTTTGCGGGGTCCCACGGCGAGTCCGGGCTGCGGGTTATTTTCCTTTTTCTAGTACCCCCTTCTGAACATTAGTAATTGTCCTGCAACAGAAATTTGACAGTACACTAGTAGCAGGCTGTTAATTCATTTACATCACCTTGGTACTGAACTTATATCTTTGAATCGAAATTGGATAGTTAACGAGAAATTGTTAACCCTGCTTAAGTGTCGTGTTTGAGATATTCATTCTAACCAAGACAATCATATGGCTGTCCAAACACAATGCAAAACTCGGTTCCAAGATCTATTTTGTTGATATCATAAAGTCATGTAGTCCAACTATGTGTTATTTCGGAATAGAAAACACTGGACAAAGGTTTCTATTTTGCTGAATTTTTTGAACTTAAACTAGGAAATTTGTAAGTGTTTTTGCGTCAACTAAGTTCTTTCACTATGTAGGCTCTTGTGTGTAATATAGTTCCATTCTAATGAACTATAATGTTGTGTGAAAATCTTGAAAATTTCTTTCATGATTGCACAGTGTAGGATTCATTCTATCGAGGTTTGATATTTGAAGAGTTAAAACGCGTGCTCCAGAACAATTTTGATCATCCAGGTAATTTGGTCAATATTTTTTCTCCTATTTGTCGAGGAAATTTTGTTTTCATTCATATGGATCTTCTGCTGCAGATGCTTTTGACACATAGCAATTAGCAGCTCGTTGAGTGTGTTGGAATACTAAAGTCTGGCCAATCTGTCCAGTTACCAATATATGACTTTAAGACACATCAAAGGTGTTTAGACAGCTTCCCTCATGTATTGATTTTTGCAATGTATATATAACTGCAATGGAGCTTGAATGAGGATTTAACCATGTTTTGCAATGTATCCTTAGGGTCAGTTTGGTAACAATATTAACGGATGGTATTCGGAGTACTCATGTTACACAACCTGTTTGATATCCCAAAATTATTTTTTGGGTCGCGGATTACAATCACGCAACCCATTACTATTGACATATTTCTCCATATTCCCAATCCCTAAGTCAATGTTATATTGGAAAGTGGCCGAGTAATATGGTCCCGCGTCTTCCGAATTGCCCATCCTTCTGCAACTATTTACTTCCAAATGTCATCCCTTATATATTATCCTTCATCGTCGAAAACTTCTCTAGGTTCTCTTCCTGCCGCTTCCATTCCTCTCTAGAAGTCCATTCTTCTTTCGTTTGTCCTCACTCTACTTCTCCCGTAGTTCAGTTCAGCCGTCTTCTGTCATCCATTCATTTGCATTTTCTTAGTCGTGTATTTGGAAAAGGTAACCTTTCTTTAAGATTTTTGTCGTAGGTAATGAATGGTGTTGGGAATTCCTGTCCTTATTTGAAGATTTCTTAGATATGACGCTTTGTATAAGATTACAAAGGACTGTGATTGTTAATTAGTTTTTTTTGTCCCAGTTCACGGACAGTAGTGTGAATTTATTGTTTCTATTTGAGGGTTTAGGGTTGTGTGTTCTTCATATCTACATGAATCCTATACAAATATTTGCATTCTTCAACTTGTTGAGGATTGTTTTATTGGTCCTTACCGGATTGTTGAGGAAAGAGTCGCATGAGCGAGCAAGACAGAAACATAATCGCAATACTACACCAAAGTACTTGATTCTTGCTAAAATATTTGAGTAAATGGTAGAAAGACTAACACAAGGGAACAACCAAGATTGCTTCCATAATCTCAGGATTCACAAGCTAGCCTTCACCGAGTTTTGTAGGGTATTGAGAGTAGAGGGTGACCTACAGGATGATCAATTTACTTCAGTTGAAGAGAAGACATCTATTTTCCTTCGTACATTAGCACACCATCAGAAGAATATGACACTTCAAATAAATTTTCAAATGAGCGACCAAACAATCAGTGTTGCCTTCCATGAGGTGCTAAACATTGTTCTAAAACTTAAGCAGAGTTTCTTAGTTGCACCTACTCTTGTAGCTACAGATTACAATGACAAACGTTGGAGTTGTTTCCAGGTAATCCTTACTATTCAATTGAACATCACTAGCAACATAACACTTGCTAACAAATCTATATTTTTCCTGTCTCGGGGATGCTTGGGTGCTTTGTATGGGACATACATACCAATCCATGCACCGGTTGAAGACTAGCCCAAGTACAGGACCATGAAAGGTACATTGGCAACTAACATGCTCGATGTTTGTGACATAAATGTGTACATGCTCACGGGTTGGGAAGGTTTTGCTACTGATGCTCGTGTTCTACGGGATGCTTTGAGCAAGTCTATGGGACTCAATGTTTCACAGGGTATGTTAAATCTTTGGTTTGTTTAGGGTATTCTCTTTTACACACAAGGTTATATCTGTTGCGATGCTTGTAGGTTGTTACTCTTTGTGTGATGGAGGGTATATAAACTGCGAACGATTCCTCACACCCTAGAGATAAAACTCGGTATCACTTGAAGGAATGGGGTCTCGGTTAGAGAAGAACACAGAAATATCATAGAGAGAACATTTGGCATTTTAAAGAAACATTGAGGTGTTGGGGAGTCCCACATTCTACCCTATTAGGAAACAAACCAAAATTATGCTAGCCTGTTCGCTGTTGCACAACTTTATTATGGATGTCACATCGAATGATCTACTACTTGTTAGTGAGGTAACGTTAAGAGGATCCGCAAATTGCTCCACTCGATGACGACAAGCAATACATTCAAGCTCCACAAACATCACCACAGTGGACTAAAAAATGTGATGATATGGCAGCTAAATGGTGTGAAACATACACAGAAGCTCATCATGCATCTGTATCCCCACACGGGTGATATAGATGTGTACTGTGTTTGTGCTAATTGATAGACTGTGTGATGGGGTTTAACGTTGGAATATTACTGAATTTTGTGTTATCTTTATTGTTCTTTTAAGTTCATGTTTATTCTTGCATTATATTGTATTGTTTATTTTATTTTATTTTATTGCATTGGCCTCTTTTTTTGATGATTTCATTGTGTGACATAGGATGAGGAACTCTGAAAACAATCCTGAATTTTCAGACTCTCGGCCATCCAACATGGATACACTGAGACCGAATTCGAGCTATATGGGAAAAAAAAACTTTTTGAGAGCCCTACTGTCATTGGAAGGCTGCCTCTGTACAAAACGACCACCCGCAGGTCCCCCATGAAAAAGCTTTACTTCACCCTCGAGAAGGACAAAACGATGATCCAAGCACGTAGAGAACTAACAGAAGAAGAATATAAACCTGGTGCATGATGGAAGAGGGGCTTCCACCAAAGGTGTGCAGCACGGATATGACCGGTGGTGAAGGAAAGGCGTGTCCAAGAGAAAAACACGGAGAATAAGTTTCATGTGTGGAGAATTCAGTGGTCCATTCTTAGTGAATTTTTTTAGCCAAATTGGGATGACTATTGACCTGGAAACACGCTCACCAATGGTCGACAATCAGGATCTATGGAATGAGTTGATCCAGGTAAAAGTGTTCTTGTGTATAGGGTAGCTGCCATCTCCGTAGTTTTGTTACCTACGGAGGCGTATGGGAGCTATTGTAGGTCAAATTCGCAAATGAAGCCCAAATTTGCCCAATAAAGGAAAAAAACTTTCCGTTGTACGAGGAATGGTGCCAGATTTTTAGAAAGTGTCGTCCCCAGGGAACCCTATATGACGACTACTCCACAGTAGCAGTTGACAATGACATGTTGCTTCAAAACTATGTGTCGTGTGATGAGAATGATGTCGATGGTGAGGATGAGGTACAAAAGGTGACAACACCAGTTTTGAATGAATCGGCATCACAACCGTCGACTCTCAGGCCTGGTGCTACTAACCGCAAGAAGAGAAGAAGTGTGGGACTAGCCTCATTGAATAACTATTATGAGGAAGCCAATGAAAAAATCTCAGACATAGGGGCCTTAATTGTGAAGGGTGTGAAAATGCTGGATGAGTCGAGTGCTCCTATCAAGCCCATTCCGATTGCCAAGCCCTTTGAAACAGATGAGCAGATGATTGCGCCCATAGTCGAATCCCTGGAGAAATTTCCAAGAATGGGTTACAAGCAACAACTTATTATGGTAGAACACCTATGAACAACAACATGGCGTTTGTGGTTTGGAAGTTTCAGGATCGTGCCAGAATGGAGCAACACATGAAAATTGTCTTGAAGAACAAGTCAAGTTGATGAAACTAAAGAAACTGTAAACTAAATATCACTAGTGACTTGTGCAATGAAGAGCACTATGTTTGTGGTCATTTCTACTTTGCATCATTGGAAGATACCAGTTCATCAGATTTTCTTGTATTGACCTTTAGTGATTTAATAATTAATAATAATCTCTTGGATGACTAAAGTTTAACATTGATAATTTTTTATTCGGTTGTTTTCAGTTGTTGTGGCATCATTCTCTGTTACTCCGATGGATATTATTTATTGGCTTTAAGTCAATGTTTGTGGATGTGTCTAGGACTAAGGCTGAGGTCTCGACTTTACTGCATACCATGGCCCTTTCCTACTCTATTGGCTGGATTATATTATCTTTGAATCAGACTTGTTGCTTATGATAAACTGATTCAATAAGGTCACATCCTCCCATATCATTATCACACTCTACGGCAGGATATTCTCTCTTTGTTAGTCTACTCTCCCTACGAGTTCGCCATACTTATCGAAAGGCCAATTTCTATGCTGATTGTCTTGGTAATCTTGGATGGCTAATTATTCTTCCTTCTATTATGTTATTGATCCCCTCCCTTCTTTCATTTATATGGAACTACATTGCATGCTCATCGGGCTCATAACAACCTAGTTTTATGCTTTGCTTTCACTCTGATTTTTTTTGGTTGTCTAGCCTTGAAGGACATTTTTTGTGATTTATTAATGGAGGTTCTTTGCGTAAAAAAAGATTCTCTATAACACCTTTTTTATATAAAAAAAATCAATATCTCTTGCTTATTCAAAAAACATTTCAAGATTTCTTATTACAGTAGCCAAAATCTTCCTACATAGAAGAAGATGTCTCTTTTGTGAATTGTAGTCCAACATTAGAACAGATCAAATATTGAATATAGCGACAACAAATAATACGATAAATGTTACCTGTTGCGGAAGCGTAACAGCTGGATCGAATGTCCGGATAACGAGTCTACTAGAGTCTAGTTAGGTTTCCACGAATCAAGTCTTCGCCTCTAGGGTGGTTAGGCAGACAGAGAGATCTCGTATATCTCTTCTATTCGTTATATGTCGTGTTTCAAATGAATAAGCACGTAGCCTATTTATAGTAGTGGAAGAACAGTTCAAGTAGAACTTGACTACTTGAGGTACTGTGCATTTGACGACTACTATGCATTTGACGGTTGTATTATAATATTAAAACTTATTTTAATATTATTTAAAAATAACACGTTTACATAAACGTGTTCCTACAATAACCAATGACTTTTGTTGATATTTGAGTTATTTAGTGGTTATATGATAGAATTATTTCTTTATCGGATAGTGTTAGAGTTAGAATTGAGTAGATTTCTATAAGATTTATAATTCTATATTCAATTAGGATTTGTTTTGTAATACTATATATATCATAAGGGATTATACTTAAAAAAATACAGGTTTTCATATTCTTTACAACATGGTATCGGAGTCAAATTCAAACTAAACCTAGAGAACAATAAATCCCTAATTCCCGTACACCCCACCAAACCCTAGTTGCCACCTCACCTCCGGTGCCAAAAAATGCCGTCTCACCTGCTAGAATTCGTTGTTTGTGGTTGGAAACGGTCGGATCTGGCCGTTTTTGATGATTCTCGGCCATCTATCGGTGATTCCCAGTCGTCTACCGACAAATACGTGACCCCCCGAGCCCACATGCCACCTTTCCCAGCGCCACCGCGCCCCAGTACCATTGCACCCATTTGCCCCACCGCCCCGCTCAGCCATTATGCACTGTTATGTTGTCCGCCAAGTTATGGTCGTTCTTGTTCACGGTAGCCATCATTCGATGTGGGTTTTCACTTATTTTTGTCGAAAACCTCAGTACATGCTAGCCTTGAGCCATTTACAGCGTTTTACGGTTGTTCAAGTTGATTTCTCTAAATTTGCCATCAAGGGTCCGTCGGGAAGTCCCAAAATTCGTTGTGTCTGCCATCTCTAGTGCTCGCCATTGCCTGCTGTCACGCACCGCCGTCCTCAGCTGCCGAAAAAATTTAGAATCTTCATTTTTGATAGTCCCTCGCATATGTCATATCTATTTTCGTTGATTTGGAGTCATTCGATAGATATTTGTGTTTTGGTGGAAAAGAAAGATATTTTGTGTGGATTGGCATTTGCTTTTTTGGGGTTGATCGATGTTGACCACCTAACTTAGAGATCCAATTAAGCGTTATTTGAGGATTGGTGTGAAAGTGTTGTTTTATGTTTGATCGTCGAAGGTGTTATCGATTGCACGGTATTGTACTGCTGCCATACAGTCATATCTTGGACGTGTTATCGGTTGCACAATGTTGGACTGCTGTCGTGCCATCTTGGAGGCGCTATCGAGTGCATGGTGTTAAACTATTGTCGTACTGTCTTTGAGGTATTTTTGGGTTCGTGTCATGGAGATGTTATCGATTTTACGGTGTTGGACTGCTGCCATGCTGTTTTGGAGGTATTTTTGGGTTCAATTATTGTAGTTGTTATCGGCTGCGTTATTGGTTGCACAGTGTAAACTATTGACGTACTGTCTTGGAGCTATTCTTGGGTTCAAGTTTTGGAGATGTTATCGATAGTAAGATATTGGACTGTTGTCGTCCTGACATGAGTTGGAGATGTTTTACCCTTTTAGCGTTTGATTATTGCTTGTCAAAGTTGGCATCTTTTATTGTGGGACCAGCGAGAGGGTATCTAGCACTTTGCCAGGGGTCAGCAAGATGGAGATCTATGACTGAGCTAGAGGTTCTTGCAAGATGGAGACCTATGTCTGAACTGGAGGAGCCGACAAGAGGAGTGTCTAGTATCGAGTTGGGAGCGCCAATGCGACTTAGGAGTGATGAAAGTGAGACATTGGCTCAGGGGGAACCGAGAGTGTTCAATAGGGATGTGATTAGCCATGCGCTAGCTAGGGATGTGATTAGCCATGCATTGGCATGAGTGGTGATTAGCCATGTGTCAGTGATAGGGGTGAAGAGTCGTGTATCGGCGATAGTGGTGAAGAGCCATGTATTGGCAATAAAGTTGAAGGAGGAACTGAATGGGCTAGATCTGCAGATATTGGATGAGTCAGAGTAGAAGGAGGAATTGGATGGGTCACTGTTGACTGATGGGAGGCTATCTTCTGCTAAATTATGTATCAAGATGGGCTTAGTAAATCCCACCTTGAGGGGGAGTGTTGATATTTGAGTTATTTAATAGTTATTTAGTGGTTATCTGTTAGAGTTGAGTAGAGATCTATATGATTTATGATTATAGGTTCAGTTAGGATTTGATTTGTAGAACTATATATATACCCTTATAGGTTATGGTTAATAAAGTACAGGTTTTCATATTATTTACAATAACGTTTTTCCTCGAATAAGTGCTTATAAATGATTTTGCCAAGTTGGAAACAATGAAACAAGCAATGGAGCTTTTAAATGAAGTTCAAACTAGAGGAGTATACCCCAAGCCCAACTCGTCAACCTACAACATACTAATAACTGGGTGGTATAAGTTATCATATCAGGGAAGGTCAATGAAGAAGTTGTGCCATGCAAAGGTGACAAAGCTGTTTCAAGAGATGAGTGATAAATGCTTTACTCCATGTGACACTACTCCAACTTACCTTAGTTATGTCTTTTACAAACCAGGAAAAGTTGATGATGCTCGAAGGATGTTAGATAAACTTATTGCAGAAAACAGGTGCAAGCCTTGCTGATGCACCTAAGTGCAACCATGGCCAAATTTTCGGTGAAGCAGAACAATTGTAGGGGACTTCAAGTGAACAGAGCAATTGCAGACAGATTCGATGGTGGTGCTGACTCATATGTCAGTAGCCAATGGGAGCACAAATAAGCAACTGACTCACACTTTAGCGACCAATGGGTGCGAAGTATTGGTGACCATTGATTCAAGTGTGATCTGACGGACGTTACTGCTCCAATGTTTTTGTCTTTACTATAAAATGTCATGCGAGCTTTGTAATTTGAACTAACGTCTTTATTTCGATAAATCAAAAGGACAAAAAGAGGAGAATTCCCCCGCCAAATCTCTGTTAATTTCCTTTACAACGTTCTTGGTACGATCGATCAATTTTGATTGATTTCATGGTATCAGAGCGGATTTTGATCCAATTTTGATTTCCAAAGTTGATAATGGGGAAGATGGATGCAATTGAGACTGTCTAAGCAGATTTGTTGTTGGAGATGAATAACGAACATCGCTGCCGTATGGAGGAACTAATCGAGGAGCAATTGCTTGTCCACAGATCTGAAAGCCCTGTAATGTAATTAGTGACAAATCTGTTGACGGAGACGAACTTTCTCATATGAAAAAGTACCATGATCTCGGCATTGGAGGCAAACTTGAAGGTAGGCTTCATCGATGGTACTCTAGAAAAACCTTATGAAGATTCTTACCTATTTTTGAAATGGAAAAAAGTAAATAGTTTAGTTTGTTCGTGGATTAAAACTGCTATGGTTCCTGAATTGACGAGGCAGTTTATGTTTATTCATGATGTAAAATGCTTTGGGAGAATTTGGAGACAGGTTTTGCCTCACTCGTTTGAGCTGAAACGAAATGTTGCTCTATTAAGGTAGTCTAGCCAAACCGTGTGTTAACACTATGGTAGACTGAAGATGATCTGGGATCAATTTGATCAGTTGCGGCCGCTACCTTTCATAGATGGAGATATTGGTACAGTGTTTAAGAGTAGATTGAATGAAGAAAGATTTATGGAGTTCTTGATGGGCTAAATGAGATTTATGATTCTGAGCTAAGTCGGATCATTAACATGGATCCGCTGCCACTCGTTAACAAAGTTTTTGGGATGATCATCACATTTGTGAAGCACAAATAAGTGAGCACAAATATGAATGCGAGATGATACATTGAACACTGCCATGTTGGCGAAATCCACGGCTTGGGTGAAGGAATATTCAGGTAGACGGAAAGGGGACAGGAGTGGTCTCAAATGTAGTCACTGTGGGAAATCTGGGCATGTGCTTGCTGACTGTTATAAACTTAAGGACTACAATCATTGTAGCGAGGCAGGGCATGTCATCACACAATACTTCAAACTCAAAGGTTATCCTGATCGTTGGGTTGATCCAAGGAAAAGAGACAGGAATCACATTACAGCTAATCTCACAGAGACAGGAGATGAAGGTCACACTCCACTTGATCTTGCCAAGGATGAGAAGGGAAACCTCTATGAGGTGCTAGGAAATATATAGAGGGATCTTTACAGATTGGTGAAAGGAAAAGGACCGACTGACCAGGTGAATTTGGGGCATTATGGAGACTTTGTAGGTACCTCTGTCATGTCCTTCCTTAATTCTGTTGATAAGTCTCAGATTGCCCAGGATGATTAGATAGTAGATTCTGGTGCAACAAGTCATATGTGCACAGATTTATCTATGATGATGAACACTGTACCTTTTACTACTCTAACTCTGTGTGGCTGACTGATGGAAGCATTAAGTCTGTTACACATAGTGGTGATGTGCATCTGTGTGGATCAGTGGTTTAAAAATCATGCTTGTATTTGCCAAGCTTGTAATACAACCTTCTTTCAGTGAGAAAATTGTCCAAATCCTCTGTTTATGTGTTCTAGTTTATGCCTGATTATTGCTTGCTTCAGGACCTTGAAGCTTGTCAAATCTTGGTTGTTGGTAGGGTGGTGAGAGAGATGCATATCCTCAACGCTGCTTCTTTTGATCAGGAGTCAATTGCAAGGACTTAGAATGATTATTTTGCTTATTTTATGTCTTGTTTGAATGTTTGCCCTCTTTTAAAACAATGTAGACTATTTTTTCCTACCAGCACCCATGATTCTGCTTGCTGTTTTGATTTCACATTTGAACGTATAGGGATCCTAAAAACAGCAATCTCTCAGTCATTGCCAATACTTCTTAATGATAGTGGATGATAAAAGTAGATGTACTTGGACATATTTGTTCAGATTTAAAGAGCAAATCCCTCGTATGATTGAGGATTTTGTCTATTTTGTGAGAAATCAGTACCAACGAGCCATTAAGGTGATAAGGACTGACAATGAATCCGAGTTTTTTAACTCACGTTGCTCGAAGTTGTTTGGAAAGATAGGAATTGCACACCAACGCAACTGTTCATACACCCTTTAGCAAAATCGAATTGTTGAGAGGAAGCATAGGTCTTTGCTGTAGGTGGCCCATGCATTGATGTTAAAATCCAAGTTGTCTAAGAAGTTATGGGGAGAATGTAGCTGCATACTTCTTGAGTAGATGGCCAAGTAAAGTATTGGACTAGAGATCACCATTTGAAGTACTCTACAATGCTAGACCTAACCTAGATAATCTGAGAATGTTTGGTTGTCTGTGCTTTGTGGTTGATAACTCTCTAGGCAGGGATAAGTTTGATCCAAGATCACATAAGGGAATATTTGTTGGATATATTACTAGACAAAAAGGGTACAAAGTTTAAATTCCACAAACAGGCAAGATTTTAGTATCCCGAGATGTGCGATTTCATGAGTTTGTTTTTCCAGTCTCAGGGGATTTGATGAAGGATATCACCATGATTAGTGCTACACTTTTTACTGAAGCTGATGAACAACCCTCGGTCAGTGCAATTCCATTGGTAGTTGATTAGCACGTTGTCAAGATCAAGTTGTTGCAAGTACAACGCCTGACTCTATAGATCAGTTTATTGAGCATCCCATACCATTAGGAACCCATGAACCGAGTCCACAACTTGATGCTCCTACTAGTGTTCCATTGTACAGGCGCAATACCAGAGTGCACAAACCACCATCTTGGCTGGAGGATTTTCACACCACATCATCATGTACACAAAGTAGGCTTCTTGCTTTAGATTTCACATGCTGTTTTTTCTGCAAGTATTGTGAGTTTGCCTCGAATTTGTCCTCTATCACAAAACCTAAACACTACAACTAGGACAAGACAAATCAAAAGTGGATAGCATGCAATGAGAAGTGAACTAAAGGCACTTGAAGATAACGACACTTGGGAGATTGCAGATTTACCTCCAGGGAAGAAGGCCGTAGGTTCGAAGTGGGTGTATAGAGTGAAGTGTAAGCCTGATTGGACCATTGATAGGTACAAAGCCAGGTTGGTCGCCGAAGGATACACTCAAATTGAGTGGGAAGATTTTGATGAAATTTTTAGCCTGGTGGTTGAAGTAGTAATGGTCAGAATGTTGTTTGCTATATATGCTACATGCATCCACCTCTTGATGATGGGATTAAGAAGGGGCAAGTCTGCAGATTGCGGCGTTCTCTTTATGGCCTTAAACAGGCTTCCCGACAGTGGAACATTGCATTTACAACAACTCTGACAGATTATGGATTTGTTCAATCATATCATGACCCTTGCTTCTTCATGTTGCAGGGCATTGCTGCACAAATCATCCTATTGGTTTACGTGGATGATGTGCTAATAATAGGTTCTTCAGATTTTGAGATTACCAAGGTAAAAGATCTTCTTCACAGCGCCTTCACCATCAAGGACTTGGGCTCTTCCAAGTTCTTCCTTGGAATGAAGATTACGTGGTCGCATGATGGTATCTATATCAGCCAGAAGAAGTATATTTGTGACTTGCTGAGTGATTCTGGATATCTGAACAACACGCATGTATCTACTCCTTTTCCTCGTGACATGAAGTTTGGAAATGCGGTTCATTACGAGTCTCTTCTTTACCACAACACGGGGAAGCATGGGAGGTTGGTTGTCCGGCTGTTGTATCTAAACTATCCGCAGCCTTATCTCACGTATGTGGTACAGTAGCTTAGCCAGTTTGTCGAGGCGCCCCACGATGTGCACTGGAATGCGGCCGTCCACATACTGAAGTATCTGGCAGGACACATTACACTTGGGCTTTTCTATCCAAGCACATTTACTTTTCATCTCACTGCCTATAGTGATGTTGATTGGGGAAGTTGTCGCACCACTCGCCATTCTATGATCGGATATTGTATCTTTTGGGGGGATAGTCTCATATCTTGGAAGACAAAGAAACAAGCCATGGTCTCTTGCTCTTCAGCTAAGGCTGAAAACAGGGCGATGTCTTATCTGAGAATTGCAGTGGATTTCTTATATCCTGGAAGATTTCCAGATTCCTGTTTCTCTACCTGTCTCTTTTTGGTGTGATAACAAGGCTACGTTAGATATTATGGCCAATCCAATTTTCCATTAGCATACCAAGCACATCAAAATTGACTGCCATGTCATGCAGGATTAATACAAGGCAGGAATTTTTCTTCCTCGTCATGTTTCTACTGTTGAACAGCTCGCAGACTTATTCACCAAATCCCTGCCTTATGCTTCATTCTCTTAATTATTGTCCAAGATGAACTTGTGGGATGCTCATCTTGAGGAAATGGATATAACAGAAGACTGGTGCCAACCTTGTTGATGCACCTGAGTGCAGCCATGGACAAAGTTTCAGTGAAGCAGAGTAATTGCAGGTTACTTCAAGTGAAGCAGAGCAATTGCAGAGAGATTAGAAGGTGTTGCTTACTCATATGTTAGCAACCAATGGGAGCACGAATAAGCAGCTGACTCACACTTCAATGACCAATGAGAGTGAAGTATTGGTAGACCGTTAATTCAAGTGTGATCTGACGGACGTTACTGCTCCAGTTTTTTTAATGTCTTTATTTCAATAAATCAAAAGAACAAAAAGATTTCCTCCGCCAAATCTCTGTTGATTTCCTTTAAAACGTTCTTGGTACAATCGATCAATTTCTTGATCCATTTCATAACTATGTAAAACGAAGAGAAAAGAATAAAGAGAAGAAAGTGCTAATTTGGAGGGAGGAAAGCATGAAAGATTGAAGTAGTGGAGTACGCTAAGTCCTTGGAATATGGTGCGAACAGAATGAAGTTTCCAGCATGCCGGCAAGAGAACTTATTTTCATGCTTCCATTTTCAACATAACCATGATTTTCAGTGGAGGATCTAGGATTATTTGATACTTCTTCATTCTCTATTAGCTTTACTTCGTCATGTCTTTTCTTCTCATACTCTATATGATTTCTCATTTATGATGATTACAGCTTGGTGCTATCTTCATCGTCATTCTCATGCAATTATTCTGGAAGAGTAGAGATGCAATCCTAAAATTGGAGGTTGTTCCAGTCTAATGGACTTGGTGCTGTCATACGACTATTTTGGTAGTCCGCAAATATTGGGGATTTGGGGCGTATTGGCCTTCTGCTAGTGCATGGCGGTATACATCGAAGGAGTTCGAATTAGGCACACAAATGGATCAGTTGATCGTCCGGGTTCAATATTATATTGTAGCATTGCAGTTCCACATTAGAGACAATTGGGCTGAAAATCCAAAATCTTTTGGTACAAGGTGTACATAACTTGATAGTTTGAAATCTTCAAGCCTTCGCCACAAACATAATGAGCAACTGATGGCCCATTCTGCCTATGGTTTTCTTCATATTTGCATTACTATGTTTACTAGAATAAAAGACCGACACCAATTAACTGCTAATCAAAGAGATCCAGAGTTGGTACTTGCCATGGCCATAGTCTATACCTTGTGATTGAGTGTGAGGTTATGAGGGAGTTGTTTGAGTAGGAAAGTCAACTTGGAAAAACTTACCAAATTCTTTATTTTTTTAAATAAATATTTTATTAGATTCTTAGTATCTTGCACATAAAATCCTTCAAATCTGAATTAACAATTTTTTAATTTCACTTACTATTGAGTGACTAATCATTAAAGGATTAAAAAAGAAGATAGCGACAGGCAAATGTGCGCTTGCAAAACGGCTAGACATGCCACGCACGAAAAAAACGTGCAAACGTGCCTAAACCGCCTACATTAAAACGTGTGTGCGTGCGTACCAGATTTTTTTTTCAGAAAACGTGCGTGCCTAACCCGGCACGCATAAAAAAACGTGCGAGTGCCGGGCTTAAAAATCTAGCCCGCAAACCGTGCGTGTCGTGCTGGTTGGCGTGCAGTGCGGGCTAGCCCGCACCTGATTTTTTTTATATTTAAATTACACTATTGTTTTAATTATATAATAATAAAAAAAATTAAAAAAAATAGAAAAAG
>JAOWBN010126987.1:0-31711 GCA_028565015.1 Pinguicula moranensis
TGTCGAAATGGCTTTTATACGTGGTAGGTTTGTAATTGGTCGGTGGGAGAGGGGTAATTTGGTCATTTCACATTGTCTATTTTTGTTGGTTCAATCCGGTTTCCGTAAACCCTCCAAAATTCTAGGGTTTAAAATGCCCTGTAGACTGAGTGTAACCCTGCTCGATGAGTAAACCTTCGGGCATGGTTAAAAATTCTCGGGGCACCAAACAGGGGTCACGGATGGTTGAAGTCGGTTTACTCATGGAAAACCGGCCTAAACCAAGCACAAACCGGCCTAAACCAAGCACAAATCGGCTACCAAACGCTACCTGAGGGCTTCAGCTCAGAGCGGATAATATTATCTAATTAATGTGGTGTTTAGAAATTCTACACATTCA
Organism: Pinguicula moranensis; assembly: GCA_028565015.1. Classification (NCBI taxonomy): domain Eukaryota; kingdom Viridiplantae; phylum Streptophyta; class Magnoliopsida; order Lamiales; family Lentibulariaceae; genus Pinguicula; species Pinguicula moranensis. The sequence continues at coordinate 380 of JAOWBN010126987.1, forward strand.
CCATCATATCTGGCAGCGTTACAGAGGTAACTCAAAACTGCTATGGATCAATTATTTTTGTTTTCTTTTGTGCTCGACCTTTTGGAAAGCTCATATGTTCATGTCACAGTGGTCCACTGGGGCAGCCAGTTATTCAGTAAGAAAAGCGAATAGTTCATCGGAAAAAGCAAATGGAGCTCCTCTGTGGTACATTTGGATCCCAATACATGGATCCTGGAGTATAGGAAGAGCTTTTTACAAGCAAATCCGAATTGATTTCCACTCCAACTGAGTTGTTGAAGTTCAGGCTAGCAAGGGAGTTTGAAAAGATGAAGCAAGAGTTTTGGTTTCAATTGTCATTTGGAGGCTCGAATTCTTTTGTTAAAGCATAGAGAGCCTTGATTCATTCCTACTTGAATAAGCTTTATTCTTGAACAATGTTTTTTAGCTATCTGGTTTGTTCTCGTTCATCGTGAGAATTTTTTGAAACCTGGGGAAGCCATTTTTGTCGTTGTCATCTTTTTGAAACTCTCCTCTGTCTTTTGTAAAATATTGCTGGTTCTGCATGTCCATGAAAAGGTCTAAATATCCAGTGCCAACTTGACTTGGCAAGTAATACGTACTCATCAAAGGTTTTAACACACTAGATCTGGATAAATATCTTTCGTCTGAGGGTAGTGTTTGGCTTTATATTTTGACAGTATGTAGTAGGCTTGGCCCAAGTAGAGTAGCATAAAAACCTATTATGTTGGAAACCCTAATACTATGATTCATATGTTTTACTCTCTAAAAGTCTTTAGCTTCCCACTTTCCAAGTCCACACATCACCCTGGTTTGGCCAATCTATTGGTGCATAAGGGAGGCCTTCACTAGAACCCAAGGGAGGTGTATTGGCCTAAGAGAGATGCCATCTTTCTTTTTTAGGCCAGCTACTGCAACCAGTCTCCGAGTTACTAATCTCCGTGTAACTGATTACAATCGTGCAAAAATGCGCGCAACAGAACAAGTCTAATGAGTTACATCGAAAAGGTATTAGGAAGTTTGAGTACTAAAATGTTGCGAGAACTCAAGTACCCAAATAATTTAGCAACCTTATAAGTAGACAGAAAGGGAGACGAATCACATCATTACCACATCCAAACATGAAACAACACTTAGCTACATGAGTCAACAACAGGTATGTCCTTGGTTTAATGGTTGTGACGTAGAGATTCACAACACGTATAGAAGATACACTACAATTGGGAAAACATGAACCTAAAAGGGCGGAGAAGGGAATGATAAATTAGACATGGGCGGTTCGGTTGCCGGTTACCAAACCGTCGGTTACTGAACCGCCGATTTTTTGTCGGTTGCCAATTTTTAAAAATGCAAACCTTAACCTAACCTTGAATATCCGATTTTGCCCGGTCCGGTTTCATCCGGTTGGCGGTTTGGTCGTCAAAAACCTCCGGTTCGATTGACGGTTTAATCCGGTTCAAACCTTCGGCGTAACCGAGTTTTTTTGGATTTTTTTAAAGGAAAAATTTGTTTCTTTCATTTTTTTAGAATTTTTTTTTATATTTGTCATATAAATCTATAAAAAAAAATATATTTTTTTATGTTCCATTAATGAATAAACTTATAATAATAAACATATTAATATACAAATATTATTTACATATAAGTATATAATAATTTATAATATAAAATACAATAAAATTACATAGACCATATAAATGAAGTCACATTTACATTTATAACACCAATACAAGTAAATGTACATTAGCATTTTTATTTATAATTTAAATTAATTTATATTTACAATATAATTTAAAAAAATAAAAAAAGGAGGGATAGGGCTTAAATTCAATTATAAATGAATTGAAAAGTTATAAAAGTTAAAAAATTATATTTGTAAAACTTTTATAATTTATAAATTTATAAGTTAAGGTTTAGGTTTTATAGTTCTTGTAGGATTTGTAAGGTTTTAGATTTTTTAGAGTTTGAAAAGTTATAAAACTTAATTTTTTAGGCTTTTAAGGTTTTTAGGGTTTGAAAAGTTATAAAGTTTATAAAACTTATAAAATTTAAAAACTTATAAAATTTAAAAACTTATAAAACTTATATAACTTTTTTTTTGCGTAAGCCAAAGTTTATATATAATATAAGTATTTACATAGTTCGTACAATAAAAGAAAATAAAGCTGACGCGCGAAATAAAATACATGAAAATACATTCCAGCGAAAGAATCTCGAGAGCATGATCGTATAAGACTCGAGACAGTGTCTGATTTTGATCCAGAATGTAACAGTCCTGCCCATCAAATATATAATCCATTATAGCTAAGGGTGACCGGTTAAAATTTATATAACTTATAAAATTATATAAGTTGTATAACTTTTATAGTTTATAAACTTATAATTTTTGGGTTTAAGATTTTTAATTTTAATTTTTTTTTAATTTTTAGGGTTTTAGATTTTTAGAGTTTGAAAAGTTATAAAACTTAACAACTTATAAAAATTAATAGTTTATATAACTTAAATTATATAACCTGCAAAACTAAAAACTTATAATTTTTTTTAACTTATAAAACTTAAAAGTTCAATTTTTCTACTTTATAAACATATATAAAAATATATAAAATTGTGTAACCTTTATATTTATATAAGTTAAAAATGTACATGTTATACAAGTTTTTAACTTTTAAGTTTTTATAAGTTAATTTTTTTTATAAGTTACTAAGTTTTTATGTTTTACAAGTTACTAAGTTTTTATGTTTTATAAATTAGACAAGTTGTACAAGATTTTAAGTTTTATAAGTTAAAAAAGGTTATAAGTTGAAAGTAATAAATTTTTTAAATTCTATAAGTTTTATAAGTTTATAATTTTTATAACTTTTCAAACCCCAAAAATTTTAAAAACCCTAAACCCTAAATACAAAAAAAAAAATCCAAAAAAAGTCAAAATTTTTTGCTACTTTCTGGCGGTTTTCTGATGAAAATTTGGCGGAAAATCGCCAGCATTTTTTTGGAATTTTTTGAATTTTTTTATTTTTCGGCGACCCGACCCGACGGTTTGACCGACCAAATTCATTTTTTTTTTCTGAAAAATATTCCGGCCGGTTTGGTGGATTGGCCGGCCAAAATCATTTTTTTATTTCTGAAAAATATTTCGACCGGTTCTAGCCTGTTGAAACCGGCGGTTTTAATGTTTTTGATTTTTTTTATTCAAACCTCCAATTTTTGAAACCTCCGATTTTAGCCAGTCCGAACACCGACCATTAGTTGGTTTTCGGTTGAAAATGTCCATGTCTACCTCAATGCATATGTGATTGGTGCCCCCGGTATATATGATCCGATCATATCGTAAGATATCATCATGTATAGTAGAATTGAAAGATGAACGAGTGGTCACACCTGCAAAGTCATTGTAGTGTGCCATGTTCACAGTTACTCTGTCTGTTTGATCAGAGGCACCTCCTTTCTTTGTGAATTTATGGAGGTCACACCGCATCTGCCCAATAATCTCATACAGATTTGCTACCTCCTCAGATTTGAAATTGAGTGGGGTTGCGCTCCAAGGTGCATCTCCTGACATTGCGATCTGATTAGTAGCATTATAGTGCATTCTGGACGCCCTTTCAGTTTGTAGTACACATCTACAGTGTGTTTCATCTTCCCGCAACGACTGCATATAATATTACTCTTATCAACTTTGTCATATATGCTCTTCTGATATGAAGATGTCTCTGTTTTCCATCCTGCTCCCTTCCAATGTTGCGCTCATCCCACACTTCCAACTGCCATATGAATACTCACCTAAAAGTGTTTCTCAGTTGTGACAATCATATTGTAAACTATGTCCACGTGATAGTGGATCCAAACATATAATTTGACTTTTTCTTGTTCATAGGTATCATTCAACCCCATCAAAAACTTCATAGCACAATCTGCATTCTCTATTTTCTTCAAAAGTGCCCTATTTCTCCTACTATGTGAGGTGGTTGCAGCTGATCATATTGATCCCAAATTTGCTTTAGTTTGCCAAAGTGTTCTCCCGGTGTTGTGGTTCCTTACCTCAACATGGAAAAAGTTCTCTTTAACTCGAATAGATGTGGTAGGCTTTCTGTTCCGAACCTCTTCTCCAAATCCATCCATAGTTAACGTGCATCATGCACAAACTCAAATTGCCTCATAAATTCTGGAATCATGGATCCTTTGATCAAGGACAATACCAAGTTGTTTGTCCTTTTCCATTTCAAGAATAATTTTGAATCTTCCTTTGTTTTTTCCCACGTGCCATCAATAAGCCCTATTTTTAATTGCCTCAAGTGCTAATTCTACCACACTCTTCCAAGCAAGTAAATTTGTTTCATTCAACAAAATACTTACAAGGTGAGTACCCAAACTAACTGTACCGTGTACCTAAAGCTGTGCTTCAAGGAAGCATTGGCTGCCATGATTGATCTCACTAGATTAATTGGTGAGCAAACTGTCTGTGTTAAGAAATTCAAACAAGAAAGAAACAACAGGCTCGAACCTATTGCTCTGATACCATATAGAAATAGACAATTGTATGATGTCAATTTTAGAAATCACTAAGTAAACGATTCTGAATCAAGAAATGAAGACAAGGATTCTGGGCGGCTCAAAACCTATTTTCCCATTCTATCAATTATTACATCTTTGGTTTCTATTTATATACTATAGAAAAGACTAAAAAAATGTATACTCTAAAAACATATTTATACAATTCCAACATTTGATCGTATCCATCCAATCACGTTGGATCATGTGGCTTACAGTGGAGATGCTGTGTATACGCGGATTCAAATATTTTTTCCCTCTCGTCTCTCTCTATCCAATCTCACCTTTCTCGATTTCTTCCTCACCTGATATCAAGTTTTCCTTATCTTCAATATCTTATCTCGTCTTTCTCTATTCCAAAGGTGAAGCTGAACCACCACCCAATAGCCATTGTAGCTATTACATTTTATAATTAAAAAAACATGATTTCTTATTATTCAATTTTTATTTCTTGTTTCATATCAAAGCTGTTAGGAAAGCGGAAGAAATCTCGGCTATCTGTAAAAGGAAAGGATCAATTAATTATCTTTTCCATATTGACAGAGATCCTTCCTTTCTTAACAATTGTAATTTTCTATTTAAACATACTGTAGCACATAAATTTTTGCCCTATTCGATCCTTGAATATTAACATGGTATCATAGCCGGGTTGAATCCTGTGAACCTCATCATCTACCCTACAAGATGTCGAAAGAGACATCCAAAGAAATTTCTTCAACAGCATTGCTAGAGCAAACCCAGCCATAGAAGACCTATCTACTCAATTTGCAAAATTTCTCAAACAACTTCACACATCAGCATCTACATACCAAGCACCAACACCCACAAACTATCAGAATCCCTCAATTTCAGTCAAACTAAACAATCCTAATTATTCCCTGTGGTCCAGGGTAATGAGGGTAGCCATTGGCGGCAGGGGACAACTTTAGCACATTGCTGGCGAACCGCCAGCCCCGTCTTTGACTGATCCCACATTCTCACAATTGGAACAGATGGATCTCACCATCTGTTCCTTAATTCTACTTGCAATTCAAGAGGATCTAGTAAATGATTTTGTGGAATATCCATCAGCCAAGGACCTGTGGGATGAATGCCCCACAAAATTTATAAGTGGGAGCGATTCCTTGCTGGTTTTTGACCTCATTGTGAAAGCCAATGCCGACTAAAGGGTCATGGCACTCTGGAGCAACTATACAGTATGTTCTAGAGGATATGGTGAGAGAGAGACTGACAACAACTAAACCCCATGACATTCCCTACAAACATCGCGACAGTTAGCCGGCTCCATCAAGAGACACGACTTTTTCAATTTTTGGCAACCATAAACAACAACCACGATGCTGTCAAATGAGACTTACTCAAAGGCGACCCTTTTCCTTTAGTCGAGGAGTCCTACACCGCCCTCCGCCATGTATCCACTTGCCTGGACATTCTCGGCCCAACAAAAAATGGTGGCGGTGACTCTTCATCAAGAATAGGAAGTGACCTCATCTCCAGATTCCAGTCAGATCTAGCCAAACCCGTGGCTAAGTCATCATACCGGAGCACGGATGTCCGCAATGTAGGAGGACGGGCCACGATATTAAAAATTGCTACCGACGAGTAGGGTAACTTAGAGCGACTGCAATGTCAAGAGTGCAGGAAGAATGGCCACTCAACGGAAAAATGTTACAAATGAGTGGGCTATTCTGATTGAGGGATGGAGGGAAAGAAGAAAGGACAGACAAGGGGCACTGTTGTGACTGCCGTGAGTGCTACCGACATCGAAAACTCCAGTGACAGCCAATGGGCACACAAAGTGCCTGGGTTTAGGGCCATCGCCACCATTCCTAATAGAGAGGGAGGCAACAAAAGTAGATTAGGTAGACTCTTTACCAAAAATCTCAAAAAAATTACCTTATTACAGTTACAAATTGAGAGGAATCTTGACGGAAACAAGTGAGTAGTCGAGAGACTCAAGGAAGAGAAGGCAAAGTTAGAAAGGGAAAATGCGAGGTTCAATGGAAAACCACAAGAGTCAAGGCAGTGACTGACGAGATTGCAAAGAAATTCGCAGGGGTTGAGATAGCTGGACCACAGATCGAGAGAAGTGTGAGAGACTTGTCTTATATACTGCCCTATATCTCGGGAAAATCCGATATACATTCCCCAGACTTTTCGAAATTGCCCATGATACATCCCACATTCTCTCCAAAATTACCGATACAGACTTCAAACTTTCCAGCCTCTCATATACATCCCCGTTACTCCAAAAAATTACAATATGGACCTCGACCTTTCTTTTCTCACCCAGCCAACCCCAAAAAAATTACAAAACTGCGCCCCAACCCTACAAAAATACCAAAACACCCCACCAAATAGATACAATCACCATATGGCTCAAAGAACCCCTGGTCACTTGGTCCGAATATGATGACATGGTATCAAACAATAAACTAGTATGGATCAGACTCTATGGTGTCCCTCTGATTGCATGAGAAGAGGGGCTGCTCAAACAAATTGGACAACAACTAGGGACCTTTATACGCCTTGATTCTCAAACTTAGAAGCGATCTCAGCTAGAAGGAGCTCAAATGCTACTTGATCTCCCTATTAATCAGTCTATTCTTCCTTCATTGACAATAGACATCAACAACAAGAGATACATAGTATACATCAGGGAGGTTGATAAAGCTAGGAGGTCTAGTCTTGCTTGGTCAGGGCTTTCATCCTCCATCTCCGAGGACAACATAGATACAAGGGAGTCAATTGAAACAGACACAAGCTTTTAGTCTGCCTCAGCACACAGTGAAGACCATCAGTCCATGCCAAGTAATAGTCATGTAGAACAAGTAAACAGAGAGACCTACCCTATTGCAGAGAAGTATGGTGTTGATAGTTCTATACCTAATCAGCACATCTGGAGCCCTCTTAAACTAGAATGGTGGCCTGAATCAACCTCTAGATCTAGCAAAGACAATTGGTCATATGATAAACAATTGTCCTTATAAGCTGCAGATGACCATAAAGCAACCACCGGCAATGACAACTACATTGTTAGCTGCTGCTGTGGAACCTCTGTCTGCCTATACAACGGATACTGAACTTCATACATCTGTAGAAAGCTTTCTCCACTCTCAAAACAAGTATCCCTTAAAAAGGATACAACAACAACAACTCCTCAAAGGATAAGAAAGAAAAAAAGTGTTGAACTAAGGGAATCAGGTCCCAGAACGAGGAGCCAAGCCAGGAGGGAAGTGGAAGATAATTATGAGACAAAGCAGACAACCCTGCACCACTGGATAGATCAACTGATGGACCAACAATCCAAGAGACACTTACTGGCAGCACAAAACCAGTAACAAATTGAATCATCCTCAATTTTGGGGGACTATGAGGAGATTGATAAGATCATAACTCTTGGATAAGAACTTGGAATAGACTATGGATCCTCCCATGTAGCTGCCAAGTTTGCACTTGCCAAGTTATCCAGCATCAAACAAACATTGAAGAAGCACAAAAGCTCTGAGGCCCAAAAAAGCAGAAGCAGAATGCATCCCCCAATGAAGTGGATAACTTATAATGTCAGAGGACTTGGAGGTGAAGGAAGAAGAAAGAGACTTCAACAACTGATCATGCAGCAGCAAGTTGACTTCATTGGTAATCAGGAAACTAAACTTGAGGTAATTAATAGACGCCTATGCCAGAGACTTTGGTATAATGATGAGTTTGATTGGGCTTACAGAGGATCTATAGGGCAATTAGGGGGACTACTATGCATTTGGAATAAGAATAAATTTGTAAGGATAAGCTTGTTCTTTGGGAGCGGGTTTCTTGGACTCTCAGGCACATGGATCAATGACTCGGTGCAATGCAATATGGTCAACTTATATGTGCCATTTGATATGCAATATAAGGTATCCCGGTGGCATGAACTGTAGAAGCAATAATATGGTAAATAATAGGAAAAATGATGCATCTTTGGGGACTTTAATGTTGTCCTGCATCTAAAAGAAAGGAAAGTGTCCTACTTCTCAAGCTATGGTGCTGAAATAATGGCATTCCAGGGATTTACCAGTATCCTGCGATTGCATGACCTTCCCATTGCTAGAAGGAAATATACATGGCATCCTAGCTCATTGAGATGCACAAGTAGACTTGACAGATTCCTCCTTAATGATGTGTGGATGTCCTCCTCATCAGACTGGACACAAATAGGACTTGATATGACTCGGATCACATCCCGGTTGCTCTACACTTAGCAATCAAAGATTTGGGCCCCAAACCTTCTAGGGTCCTAAACTGTTGGTTAGAAGATGATAGCTACAACAATCTGGTAGAGCATATCTGGAATCAACCATATAATTTTAAATATGCTGGTCAGAAACGTATGCACAAGATTAGAGAAATAAGATTAAGAATTAAGAAATGGAATTCACATACCCCAAGGAACCTATCTGCATGAAGAAACAGAGTATGAAGCTCACTCATACAGTTAGAACTACAAGCTAAATCTGCTGACACAATCTAGGATGATCTACAACAGCTGGCACAAAACCTTAAGGATGAATTATACAAAGTGACTCAACTGTTGGACACCACACCCTATAAAAAATCAAGAATTCACTGGCTTCAACAAGGTGATGCAAATACTAACAATTACCACAGATGCATCAATAAACGCAGAAGCAGGAGCACCATCATAGGAATATGGGACAATCAGACATGGATAGAAGATGTTCAAGAGGTAAAAAACGGTTTAAAAATCCACATTCAAAGCAGAGTTAGGGAAGACTACTGGCCCAGACCAAGACTTCAGGCCAACCTGTTCAGGAAACTATCAGACACAACAAGGAACTATTTGATCACACCATTCACCGAGTAGGAGATGTTTGAAGCCCTCAACACATGTGGCAACAACAAAAATCTAGGCCGAGATGGTTTAAACTTCTGATCAAACATTTTGGCCACCTGTTCAAGGATGAAATCCTTCTGATGCTACAAGAGTTCTATAAAATAGCATAGTTCCCACAAGTTATAATGCTGCACACATTACACTAATTGCCAAGAAAACCAACCCAATGACAGTGGAGGACTTAGGCCAATCACTTCTATTAGTTCTATGCCAAAAATCCTTTCCAAAACACTTGCAAAAAGATTGGCAGCAGTTCTGGAGGAGGTTATCTCCCCCAACCAAATGGTTTTCATCAAAGGGAGGAAGATTCTGGACAACATCCTCATAGCTAATGAGTCCATTGATGAACTAAGTAAGCTAAGGAAAACATCCATAATATTCAAAGTGAACTTCGAGAAGGCATTTGATACACTAAATTGGTCCTTTCTTCTGTCTACATTGCAGCACATGGGCTTCCCAGAGACATGGATTGACTGGATTGTAGAGATCCTGTCTTTTGCATCCATCTCAATACTTGTTAATGGGATTGCTACTTCAAAATTTCTTCACAGAGAGGCCTAAGACAGGGGGATCCATTATCCCCCACGCTTTTTAACATTGTAGCTGAAGTTCTATCTGTTCTGCTACACAGGACTGTAAACCTACACAAATTCATCCCGATGCAAGTCGGAAGGCACAACGTACAGCTCTTCTATCTGCAATTTGCAGATGACACCTTGCTATTTGGTGAATCTACCTTGGACACAATCTGGACCTTCAAGGCAATCCTCTTGAACTTTGAGCTCCTATTTGGTTTAAGAGTGAATTACAATAAAAGCTCCATTTATGGAGTGAACATGGACGGTGGAATAATTGAGGAAATGGCTGCATATTAAGGATGCAACCAATGCCACCTTCCTTTCAAGTACCTTGGTCTTCTTGTGGGCACAAATAATCATAAAGCTGCCATATGGCAGCCTATTGTCTCAAGAACTTCACAAACATTGCAATCCTGGGAGAATAATTATCTGTCAGTGGGAGGTAAAGTGACTATGATCAATGCAGTGCTCAATATGCTTCCCATGCATTTCCTCTCCTTCTACAACATTCCAAAATCAGTCTTGCACAAACTGACATCCCTGCAGAGGAGCTTTTTTTGGGGTAGAACTGTAGGGAAGAGGACAGTCATCTGGACTTCATGGAATAAAATATCCCTGCTCAAAAATAAAGGAGGACTGAGAATTAAGAGAATAGAGGAATGCAACAAGGCACTACTGGGGAATTGGGGTGCCAGAATACTGCAGGAGAAGAGTTCTCTAGCCGTTGACATACTGAAATAAAAATATGAGACATAGGCTGACCTGCGTTTGGGATTCATGAGACTCATTTAGAGACCCCATTAGATCCTCCAAAAGAGAAAGAAGAAGAGGTGATTCATACGCATCTTCTTGGTAAAAAGTCATGCAGAATATCACCTCCCATAATTGGTACCTGAAAATTGTGGAGATAAAACTTGGGACTGGATTAAGAATCCTTTTCTGGAGTGACAAATGGCTCTCACCTGAGGCACTATTAGACACATTTTTCTCAGCTCTATAGAGTCTCAACAAACACTCCATTATATGTCTGACGCAGGTAAATAGGAAGACAACAACTGGAGTTGGGACTTGCCTTGGAGAAGAAGACTGAGGAACAATGAAGAACAACAGCTTGCCCAACTCCTAAGCCTACTCCAGAGCAAGTCTCCTGTACAAAATGGCCAAGACTCTTACTGTTCAATAGAGACATATTTGGTAAGTATAGTACTAAATTTACTTACCTAAAACAGGTTGATGCACAGGTTTTACCATTTACGAACGAGGAAGCAAGCAAACTGTGTATGGCCTGGAACAAATATTCACAAACAAAGCAAAAAATTCTTGCTGGAAGCTCCTCCTCCAGGCCCTTCCTATTAAATACACCCTGCAGAACAGACGCATCATCCCAGCAGAGCAGGAAATCCCTTGCACTCTGTGCAATGCAGGTCAGGATAGTTATGAACACTTATTTATCACTTGTACAATAACACTTTCTCTTTGGCAGGACTTGGAGAAATGGCTGTATAAGGGAGATCCCAATTACCAGGCATCAACAACAGTACCTACACTTTAGGAATTTCGCTTGAGGAAGCCACCAGGTAGCAACTAGATGTATGAAAATCTTTCTGGATTTCCTTTATCTGGTAGCTATGGAAGGTAACGAATAAAAAACAATTTGAGGGGGAACTTCCTTTGATTAATGTTGAATTGCAGGCCATACAAAGAAACACCTAGCAAAACATCAAAGCTCACCAAAAAAAGCCACATTTTTTCTTACTCTTTAACTGACTGGATATTACAGCCTCTAATCTGCATGGAATTCTAAAATTTGGATTTGATGTAGATTGGAAACTCTGTAGCCTATTTGATATTTGCATAGCATACTTCATGGACATTTAATATTGTAATCATGCTATATGACACACACATTAGGCCAAGTTGGTGGATATTGGCCTCGACTCTATTCCATGTTCTGATGCTATTACTGTCCTTGGTAATCTGTTGTTACAGACAAAGTGATATTTTTGAATTGCAAAATGCTTATCTGGAAAATAATCTGCCACTAAACTGCACAGGTAACAGTGGAACTGTCCAGGACATCCACAACCCTGTCTAAATGGTCAGATTTTGGTTGATTACCCACTTGTTCTACTGACTTCTTGTGATTTCATTGAGGTACAGGGTTAAGGCTAAGTCCATGCAATTGTCATCGGCGACCACCTTACACAACAAGTATACAATTCACTGCTTAACAACCAGTCATCAAGGACGTAACTGATCAGACTCTCTGAGACAATACTTAAGCAGATTGTTGCTATCTACACTTATGCAAACTTCTCTTATCTTACCTCACAAAGGCAACACTCAAGATGCAACTAAGGTGTGCAAAGAAAAACATGAGACTATAATTGGCTCTCCATGTGATCTTTCCGGAGAATTTTGAAGCTGGCAACCAACTCTAACTTGCCACAAATGAGCTAGCAAGACAAAAATTTTAGAATATGGAATTCATTCTACCTGACCACCATCTACCCTCAAGGCATAAGTTAGTCTTTGACTGTGATCTTTTTTACTGGCCCATTGATCTATCTGCCCTCATCCATTACAGGGGTAGCTCTGCAATCAAAACCGAGCTATGTACCTATATCCCCATAAAAAGGGGAATTGGTAAGTTGATAGCCATGACGTTCTGCTTGCTTAAAAGCGGATAATGACGATGAACTGAATGCTGGGATGCTATGTGACCTTCTTTCTATAAAGTTAGGGGAGTCATACGCCTGATCACCCTAAGCTACGCCGAGGGTTGATATGGATTTGGGCACAAATATCAAGATCACTCTCAAAGATTTAACTTGTGGATGCTTACTTGATTAGTCCGCTTCAGGCTTTGTAAAGTTGTAATTTTTCGCTTTCCTTACCTTTCCTTTTCTTTGTACAAAACTTTTATTATTATTAATAGATCTTAGCTTAACTAAAAAAAACAGCCACAATCACCAAACTCTCCCAATATTTCCAATCCAAATTTTTTTCCTCTTGGGTGTTTCAATCCACCAATACCTGCGGCATACTCCGCCACAAATTTCCAGTAAAACACATCATCTCGGTGGCTCTATGACTGTGGTGCCACCGACACTATAACCAATGATATGTCTGATTAAATTACAATCACTGTTCCTTGAAAAAACAGAATTCAAACAACAAATGAAGGTGTCACTCCAATCACTGATGCCATAACAATTGATATATCCTCTTCTCTCAAGCTTAAAAATTATTTATTTGTTCTAGATCTTTCGTGCAAGCTATTTTCTATTAGCCATGTCACAAAAATTGAACTGCACTGCTCTGATGTATCCTACCTTTTCCCTTTTACAGGATATTCGGACGTAGGCGATCATTGGGCATGGAACCGAGCAAGGGGGCCTATACTATGTGGATGAAATGGTTCAACAAGGGACCGCAATGCTAACACATGGGACAATTGACAAAAAAATTTGGTTCATCTCCTGGTTATCTTGGACTCTTATTTCCCAATTTTTTTATGCATCCGAGTTAAATAAAAACACTGCTCTGTTTCATTCAGTTATCAAGGAAAGAAAAAATATAATAAGAATGACTCACATGAAACTCTTAGATGGTACTTTTCAGGAGGGCCAAAAGGTCATACATGAAGAAGCAGTAAAATATTTTGAAAGCTTCCTATCACACCAAAGGGTCAGCTACACACATTAGAGTTTGGACATGACAAGCTTGTATGATAATAAGCTTTCTGAGGAACTCAGCCCTCAAACAATCTGGAAATCAAGGAAGCATTGTGGTCCATTCCCAATAGTAGCTCCCCTGGTCCAGATGTATTCATCTCAGGGTTTTATAAATCAACATTGTCAATGACTGGACAAGAACTGGCAGCAGCAGTAAAGGGATTTTTTGCTGGACATGATCTACCTCGAATGTTTGCTTCTAAAAAAATAATTATAATAGCCTATGTTGATCAGCCGGATTCTTTTAAATAATTCAGACCTCTTAGCTTGAGTACAATGGTATATAAGGTCATAGAAAAGATCATAGGCACAAGGTTCAAAGAATACATGCGTCTTATTGTGAGGGAAGAACAGGGAGCCTTTGTGAAAGGGCGCAATATTTTTGAAAATATAAATCTAGCCCAAGAAATGTTACAATCACTGCATAAGAAGAACCAAGGAGGAAATGTGATGTTAAAGTTGGACATGTCCACGACTTTTGACAGAGTTAGTTGGAAATTTCTGGAAGCAACCCTAAGATAAAAAAACGATTCAATCAGGAACTACTTACACTACTTATGAGATGCATACAAAAATAATGGTTTTTCGTTAATCTCAATGGAATATCACTTGGCTTCTTTCAATCCAAGCAGGGACTGAGGCAGGGAGATCCCCTCTCCCCATATTCTTCATTTTAATTCAAGATGTACTCTCACAGTTTATCTCCCAAGAGTTTAACAGAGGACATATAGCTCCTTATCATCATCCGGTAGGTGCTTCTTCAATTTCCCACCTTATTTATGTTGATGATATTCTACTATTTGCAGATGGAGATAGCAGATCAATGAAAAATTTTATGCGGGTAATTGATTTGTATTGCTACTGCTCGGGACAGTCACTGAGCAATGACAAATCAGCTATATTTGTCCAAGCAAATCCCACTAGTGCGCAAAAATAGGATATTGAGGATAACATGCTTTAAATAAGGACTATTTCCTATAATCTATCTTGGTGCCCTAATGTGCTCTAGGCGGTTGAGCAGGCAAACTATGGCCTCGCTGCTAGAAAAAAATAAGAAAAAGACTGGCTGGTTAGAGACGCAAGTTAATGACCCAAGGTGAACAATTAATCTTGATTAACATGTGATGTCAAGCCTCCCAATCCACATCATGGCAACCTTAAATATTCCACAGCGGGTGATGACAGAAATGAGGAGATTAATGGCTAATTTTTTTTCTGGGGAGAGGCTGATGGAAGGAAGAAATTACATTGGATAAGATAGAAGAAGTGCAAACCAACCTCGGAAGGAGGTATTGGAGTGAGGGACTTGGATGAAGTTCAAAGGCTTTGGGTATGAAGCTCTGTTTTAATCTTCTTTTTTGGCAGACACTCTGGCAAAAATTCCTAATAGCCAAGTACAACCTACTGACACTCACGGCCAGCAAAATAACACGTTTGCATATAGTTTGCCTATGGATTTGTCATGTTTTTCCTATATTTTCTTTATAGTTTTAGTTGTCTGTACATATTTGTAAATACTATTTTCATATATAAAATATTTGGCTCGGTTGTGCTAGAATCTGCTGTGGGACTTGAGCACGAGAGTTACTTACTTGCTAAATGACCGACCGAAAGGAAGGATTGTATAAATACTAGAAGTGCAGAAAAGTAGTATCTAAAATAAAAATAAATAGGGTAGGGTATCCAAAAAAGAAAAGAAAAGTACAATCGCATTCATCCTTTAATGATGAGAGAAACAAAGCCTACTGATTCTAGATTATGGAAACGTATAATGAAATACAGATAAGAGGTACTTGACAACATCAGAATCATTATCAGAAAAGGAAACACTAATTTGTGGTTTGAAAAATGGCTAGCTTCAGAAATTCTTGCAAGAAGAGTGGAACAAATTCAGGAGAGACATGTTGAGATATCTGATTTCACTCAAGATGGGCAATTGAATGAACAGAAGCTGCGGGATACAGTTGGTGATATGATTGCAGGGGAAATCTTAGTCACAGAATCTTCAAGACAATAGGTTGAGAGAGATGCTATAATATGGCAACCATAACTGACTGAAGCCTTTAGTGTGTGACTTGCTTAGGAGGTAACAAGAGCACGGGGTAGCGCATTGGTGATATATGAACAAATTTGGCAAAACGCTATGCCCATAAAAATCAGTCTATGCTCATGGAAAGCATGGAGTGTATGCTTACCCACTGGCAAAAATATTATGACCAGAGGAGTCCAGCTAGCATCATGCTGTCAATGCTACAAAATTAAAGAATAGGAACTATTAATCATGTACTTTAAGACTCACAGCAGGCTAATGGACTATGGAACATGGCTGTACAACTTATGGGAGTGGCTTTTGCCCGGCCCAAAAGCTGGAAAGAAAGGGTCTTACAGTGGCAACAATCAGTACTAGATGGGGATTGCAGGGTCTTAAATGACATCATTCCAAAAGGCACAACTTTGACGATAAAAATCCCTACAAGGTAGATGGTCACCTTAAGAAAAATTCAACAAGTGAACCAACAATCAAGAGGGCCGTTTTACCATAATAATAGAAGACATCATCCATTTTCAAACACATTGGATAAAGGGGAGACTTGATTATTATTTGAGGGATTTGATATGTTTTAGTCTCATCTTGTTTTAAGTTTTCTAGCATGCATATAATCATATGTATTACCACATAATAATATACTATAAAGCATGCTAAATAAACACATATAGTTGTGGTATAATCATGATCTCTACTAATCTCTCAGCCATTAAGAGATTAGGAGGTTTATCCTTAGGGTGTTCTTCAACGTCTTGAAGTTATGCAACGCCTTTGCATCAACACCTTCTCAAGTTTCTCTTGGCGGCTTCCTTCTCTCAAGTTACATAATTTTTAGCTTAACTCTTAGAATTTTTCTAACATTAGACTAATGAAAAATTACATTCTGGAGAAACCCCAAGTTACATTTGGGGGGAGTGAGATGAGAAAAGAATTATATAATGAATTATAAGAAAGACATGGCATACAGGCCATATTATGAATACCTATGTAACTATTACATCCATTCAACAAAGAATTAAAGTAATAACAATTATTACAATAGGAACAATCCAATTGGGCTCTAGTGCATGATCAACTACCATGCATCATATTTAATTCAAAATTAAATGAAGTATACAAAGTTAAAATACTACAAAAAATTGATACATGCAACTTTCTTGAACTTGGAGTAGCATGCAAGAACAATTCTTGCTCCAAATAGGCTACGATTTTTATTGGAGATTTTTGAAGGTTTAACATCTAGTTGTATATGACCAATTACATATGTTTTTACAACATCATGGAGTATCCAAACCGTGCATTCAGTCACTACAAATATTATGTCCACAAAATCTCAAAATTTTGGTCAAAAGAAAATCTTAAGATTTTGTGAAGCAAATCTTTCAACAAACACATATATGCACATGAACTCATCCATGCACCCTTTGTCATCTAACTTAAGTTGTGTAATAAGCCTTGCAAAAATGCAAGAATTAGCAAAATGGCTTTGATACTACTTGCAATATCTCCGAAAGCTACACTACATGTCATGATGCAAAATACGTACGGAAGTGTAAACATAAGTGTGTGTTAAGCATGAATAACAAAAATTTCAGATATCTTTTGACCATGGATCTTTGCTAATACACAACTTAGAGTTCAACGGAGTTTGAAAAGTTTGTACCTCTTGAAAAATCTTCAATCCTTGTAAGTAGACTCCTTCCTTTGAGATGTTCAAATGTACACCCTTTAGAGTAGTCCACACCACCACTTCCATTGAGTATTATACACCTAAATGTATAACTTTATATGTGAATAAAGGAGTGCTAGCTCTATACTTCAAGCCTTAGAAAATGAGATAAAAAATTTCTCCAAAATTTCAATCATTTCCCAAACAACTTTCGGGTTTTCCAGCTTTTGGTCAAAAAAGACTTCAATTTTTGACCAAGGCTAAGAAAATGCAACCATATATCACATGTAGAGGTCTTAGGGTATTTATAGAAGAGACAAAGTGTCTTAAGAATGAAACATGTCTAAACAAGTGTCAAAGTGCATGTCTAACATGCTATAAAGAATGACAAGTGTCATAAGACTTGTCCAAATATGTATCACATGCTTGAAGAATGAGTGACCTCTAGCAAAATATCAGGCAACCAAGCATTGAGAATAATCATGGAAGAAGACTATCCTTTCAAGAATTAGTTCTTGTGTAATTTATCAATAAAAAATTCCTAATATCGTATATTGAGGTTATTTGTCATCGTCCTTAAAATACAAAGATTTTTTGTATCGGAAATCATGATCATTAAGTTACTTAGAAATTGTTTCTAATTAAACTTGTGCTTTATAAAGGCTTCCATTACTTCTTAAAACGGGTCATAGGAATATCTTCTCTTAACAATTTCGGAGCGGTGAATTCTTTATTGATCACTCAAAATCTTTCATACTTCAAACTATTCCCAAAACTACCAATTGTTACCCATATACGGTGTTACTCTGAATAGAATCAAAGAGTGACATTTATACTCAAGATCTCTATATGGTGATCTCAACTTTAAGAATCACTTACACCCACTATTCTTTAGAGTATAAACCACTGACAATATGGTGATGTCTATCTGGGTCAATCCGATGTATTTGTCAACTACAAGCATGCATGTTTTTAGCTTAAGTGTCACTATACTATAATTGATGAGATAAAACTATTTTCTTCAAAAGGATTTGGCTGAGAACCTGGTAAGCTGTTCGTATTAGTGATGTCTCGTCTTACTAATACTATGGTCAGAGACGTTTAGTATCGATAACTTTAATTAGAGTAGTCCCATTATTACAACTCTTTGTGATACACTCTAAGTTATCAATGTTAGACTTCACTATTTTTACATGTTATAAATAGAGAATATAAATAAACAAGTAGTGAAGGTTGCAACAATCATATATACAACATTAAAGTGTTAATACATAAGCCTAAGGTGATTGGCCTTAGGACATAACACTAACAACATTTGCCCCGTCCAAAGATCATGAGGTAACGACCCACCATCTAACTCTAATTATACTTTCATTACTATCTTTTCTGTTATAGAACCCACATATCATAACTTTGGATCTCCGGAGATAGAGATGGAACAAAGAGATACTCGACACAGATTGACTATCCAAAGCACTCGGGGTATCCCTCCAAAGAGCCTTGTACCATAGTATGAACCTAGATCTTCAAAATATCCAGTGGGTAATCTAGTCAGAGGGAGATACCCAACCTATCTGACCCATACAAATATCTCACAAACTATTTAGGAGGTACAAGGGACGAAGGAGTGAACACTAGCCATGATGGCCAAGATGGAGGCTTTAGAAAAAAAGTCAAACATGGGAGAAATGTGAACTACCCTCGTGCAAATGACCTGCTGGATGCAAGTGGGTATTCACTCTAAGACACAAAACCAATGGATCAATTGAAAGACACAAAGATCCACTCGTGGAAAAATGATACACCCAGACATATGGGATTGATTACCCTGAAAGCTTCTCCCCAGTCGCAAAGATCGATACCATCCGAGCTCTATTCTCAATAGCTGCAAACATGGACTGGCTACTGAATCAATTTGATGTGAAGAATGCATTCCTCTACGGAGATGTTCAGGAGGAAGTATATATGTCACCACCACCTAGTTTATTAGAAACATTTGGACACAATGATATGCAAGTTGAAGAAAGCTCTATATGGGCTAAAGCAGTCACCATGAGCATGGTTTGAGAGATTCACCAAGGCGATGAAGAAATATGGATATAAGCAGAGCAACTCCAATCATACCTTGTTCCTAAATTAAAATGTAGAACTTCTAACATGTATGATTATATATGCTGATGACATGATAATCACCGGAGATGACGCCTCAAAAATAGCATAACTCAGAATGAATCTATTCAGAGAATTCGAGATGAAGGATCTATGTGAGCTGAAATACTTCTTTGGCATTGATGTACAAAGATCACAAAAAGGGATATTCATATCACAACGAAAGTATATCCTAAACTTGTTAGCAGAAACATGCCTTATGAATTGCAGATCGACCAACACACCAGCCATAGTTAATAACAAGCTACAGATGACAGACAGAGCACCATTGATTGACAATGAAAGATACCAACGATTAGTGGAAAAGTTGATCCATCTAGCCCATATGAGACCAGACATAGCACATGTAGTTGGTATCATCAGTCAGTTTATGCATAGTCCTCAAGAAGACCACATGAAAGAAGCCTTGAGGATCATTCACTATCTGGAGGGATCTACAAGATGGGGGATACACTTCAAGAAAAATGAAAATATAAATATCTATGGCTATACAGATACTAATTGGGCAGGTAACTCTGTGGACTGACGCTCGACGGTGGGATATTTTATGTTTCTAAGGGGAAACCTTGTAACATGTAGAAGTAAAAAACAGAAGGTAGTTGCTCTATCAATTGCTGAAGCCAAATTTTGAGGAATTTTTCGTGGATTAAATGAAATTCTATGGCTAAAGAAACTCTTGGTTGAAATTGGAAGACCAGTGCAAGGTGCCTGTCAGCTAAAAAATGACAATCGAGCTGCAATTAGCATTTTTGAGAATCCAGTATAACATGATCGGACCAAACATGTCAAAGTAGACCAACACTTCATCAAAGAAAAGTTGAAGAAAAGACTATAAGTCTATCATTCGTTAGATGCGAAGATCAAGTAGCAATATCCTAACAAAAGTCGTTGCAAATCAAGTATTCATTAAAGTTGAGCAAGTTAGGAATTGGAGATCCCCTATTTCAACTTGAGGAGGAGTATTAGAAAAAGGAAAGAAATCTCAGCTATCTGTAAAAGGAAAGGATCAATTAATGATCCTTTTCTTATTGACCGAAATCTTTCCCTTCTTAACAATTATAATTGTCTATTTAAATATACTATAAATCATACAATGAAATGCACAAAAATTTCTACCCTATTTAATCCTTGAATATTAACAAAAGCTTCAATGGATGCTCAACTTGCAAGGAGTGTTGGGGTGTATTAGTTGTAATAATTATATTTATATTTTATATTATCAATAGAGAAAATAGTTATATTGTAATATTGTAGAATTAATGGGTATATTTTGTAATTATTATGAAGTTCTCTTATAAATAGATACAAACACACAATTGTTGTGTTGTGGTTTATGCAAATGACTTTTCTTTGCTAGAATGGGAATAGATGATACTTACAAGCCTACTGTGGATGTGACAAAATGGCTAAATAATGTTGTAAATATTGAAGCACAAGCCTTACAATCAATCAGGTTAGCGCATAAATGAAATGTGCAAGTTTTGCTAATTTCAAGATGTTCCCATTGGAAGAACACAATAGCTATCTCATTCCATTAAATAATTTAGAGATAAAGCAATGGTTCATTGTGGATCTAATTCTAGATCTGATTAGAACGTATCTAATAAATATGATAACAGAATCATACCTTTTATTAAAGCGTTTAGAAACGTAGTTTTTTTCAGTTGATTATGTTACAAACTGAAATTAGGAGGCTACCAGAGTCCTCGTATATTTAACGTACTGAAATCTCTCCTTCGAATATTGTGATGCAGCAATTCGAGAAAATTTGTTATGGGTTTTCAACACATGAGAATTTTGTATATTTCGTGTGTTGAAATAGATGCATAATGCAACCTATTTATAGGAGGTTGTCACTATTTATTGGATACAACCAACAGTTCCCACTCAGCTACATGAGCCGCAATTTCGTTTTACAAATCACTTGATGCGTCATACAAGAAGTGAGTCGTGCAACCAAAAAGTAACTAGTAGTGTCATATTAAGTCACCATCTAACTAATATAACATTTTCAAAAAGACGATGCCCAAATCCTATTCGCATCATTGATAGCTACGTATTCCTTTAAGCTATACAATATCTGATTACATACATAATGTAACACCATGATAAATATGGTGAAGCTAGATAGATTGTTCCTTAGACACTAATGACCATCCGTATCAACTCGAATGCTTTCTTAGCATGGTTCGCTGGACTGTATAGATTATAGCCCTTGGATGACATACTAAAGTAGTATTATCAAGCCTCAACTTCAAGCTATAGCTCTAAGTCAAAGAGTAGCATTTTAAATGAACAAACGTACGTACGTGGGATAACACAGTGACAATCAGGGATTACTTTGTCATTTTCACAATAGTCGTTTTGCAGCATACACAGTATGATATGTGTGTCATGGCATAACTCCCACTGAGGTGGGCATGTCATTTACTTATGTCATGCGAATCATAGTCGTTGATAAATACACTTAGTCTTTATCCTCTATATTTTACTTTAAAGCTTTAATGTGAAAACTCAAACATTTCATATTCGATTCACTTAAAATCTCATTTTAGACCTACTGAAGCAACTGTCCAAAACATTTATCAGTTTCCTCCTTCATGCTACGCAAGTATAAGGGTGATTTCTTGTGTGATAGGGCCAAATATAAAGCTTTGTGACATTTATCGTGCCTTATTAATTAATTGCATATACCAAAGTATTGCTCAGAATGAAAAGAAAATGTCAATTTTATTTCATAATCAATTGTTATACAAACATGTCCTTGTTATTTACAATATGCAATCAAACCCTACGTAGCTCTAAACACATCTCTAGGAATTTTGGTCATCAAATCAGCAATCATCTTATTAGTAGGAATATATTTGATACTGATATCCGCTTTGTTGACAGCGTCTCAAACAAAGTGATATCTTTATTGGATGTGCTTTGTCTTTTTATGGAATTTTGGGTCCCTACCAAATTGAATTGCTACAGTATTGTCGTAGTTGAGCTCTACAGGATCATCGGGCCTCGGAGTCAAATTGAGGTACTGTAGAAAGCTTCTGAGCCAGAGTGTCTCTTGCACTACTAGGCTGCACGAGATATATTTTGCTTCCATAGTTGACAAAGCAATGCAGGCTTGCTTCTTGTTGCACCAAGATATAGCTCCTCCACCATGGATGAAAGCATATCCTAACGTTAACTTGAACACATCCAAATTGCCTCCCCAATCAGCATCCATGTATCCTCTCAATTTTATGTCTCCCCTTTGATAGCATAGAAGTAGATCGGTCGTTCCATGGTGGTAACAAAAGATCCTCTTGACTGCTTACTAATGAGCAGGCCCGGGGTTGCTTTGGTCACGACTTACTAACCAAACTATAAAGCATATGTCCATCTATATACATAACATGACGTACATCAAACATCCTATGACACTAGCATAGGGAATATTACTCATTTCTTTTTTTCCTTATCTGTTTTTGGGCATTGATTGAGGCTTAATGCTGGACTCTTATCAACATGGGTTTCAACAATTTTGGAGTAATGCATCCTGAATCGTTCTAAGATTTAATTTATGTATGCTTGTTTGGACAAACCCAACATTTTCTTAGAACGATTTCTGCATATATATATTCCTAGGATAGTCACTGCTTGGCGGTGTTGATCATTCCCATGTTGTTTTCAGATAGTAGTATGTCGTCGACATATAAGGAAAGAAACTTCATTCCTTTATTTGTCCATAGAACATAAGCACAATGTTCTTCATCTATCATGGTGAAGCTATACGAAGTAATGACTTCATGAAATATGAAGGACCACAAATTGGAAGACTGTTTAATACCATATTAGAATATTTTAAGAATACATACCTTGTCATCTTATACTGCTTAGACAAATCCAACAAGTTGATCCATATAGATCAGTTCCTCAAGTGTTCCATAAAGGAAGATAGTCTTTACGGCCATTTGGAACAACTCAAGATCCAAATGGGCAATCGAGGCCAGGAGTAGGTGAATAAAGATAATTCTCACCACAAGAGAAAATGTCTCTTCGTAGTCTACACCTTCGATTTGGCTAAAACTTTTTGCCATGAGTCAGACTTTGAACTTTTCAATTGATCCATTTGCACCACGTTGAACCTTGAATACCCACTTGCATCCAATTGATTTTTGACAATGTGGCAAATCAACAGGTTCCCTAACCTCATTTATTTGCATCAAGTCCATTTTATCTCTCATGACACTTAGCCATTTTTCTCTATCGGTTGAGTACATAGCCTCGTTATAAGAAGTGGACTCTTCTATTTCCAAAAGAGTGCAAAAGAATACGTTTTCCTTGATCTAAAAGTATCGTCGAAGAATTCTTCCATGTTCACTCATTCGGATAATAGGATCTTCTTCTTGCATGATTGAGGGTTTGCTCCCACCAGCCCTTTGGCTCCTGGTCACATTATCATTTTGAGAATCAATCTCATTTGGCAGGAGAGTTTGAGGACTTGCCTCTATTTCATGCTGACCCTTGATTGGCAAAAATCGTGCTGCACTATTTTGGGTTGGTTGGTAACACATGCTCTTCTCCACACCTAGAGATAGTGACAAGTCTTGTTGCAACTCATACAACTTACCATCCTCCTTTATTTCGCCGATAGTTGGGAATTGATCCTCTATAAATTTGACATTCCGACTATCAGTTTCAGTCTTTCCCCCATTCGAGTGTTCGTCAAACATCACATATCCTTTTGAATGTTTGGGGTAATGCATAAATACCTTTTGGGTTGGTCTTGGACCATGTTTTCCCTATGGATGGGTTTGGTGGTGCATGTATCCTGCTGAACCCCATGGTCTCATATGGTCCAAGATTGGTTTCCTTCCAATCCATAACTCATATGAAGTAGATAGCACACTCTTGCTTGGAACTCTATTGAGGATGTAAGTTGACTTGAGCAACGCATCTTCCCAAAAATGAATGGATAGGTTGGTTTCCGCCATCATAGACCTAACCATATCTAGCAGAGTATGATTCCTACGTTCCGCAATACCGTTTTGCTGTGGAGTATAAGGAATAATAAGTTGCCTTACAATGCCCTTTTCATCACAATATCGTTTGAATATATAAGAAAGGTTTTCACGCCCACAACCAGTTTGAAGAGTTTTAACTTTCCGTTCCAACTAGTTCCCAACATCAGCTACATAGCGCTTGAACACATCAAGTGCTTTTTAACAATTAGAAAAAAAGTACACGTGTTTGAAACGTGAATAGTCATCTATGAAAGTGTGGAAATAAGAAGCTCCATGGTGTGATTTCACGCTCATGGGTCCGCAAATGTCAGAATGGACTAGCTCTAAAAGATTTGAGCAAGGTTCACACTTATGCAACTCAGCCTTAGTAAGTTGGTTTAATAGACTGCACTTAGCAAGTCTCTTTAACCTATCTTGGCCAATGGGATCAAGTTCTATATGACATTTAACAGATTCATAAGTTGTATGTACATTAGAAACTAAGGCAAGGGATGAAATTGTTGTAAATATCATCCAAATCAAAAATACAAAAATCTTGTTTATATGAACCGTGACAAAACACATCGTCATTGTACTCAATACTCAATCTACTCCGTTGGAACTTAAATGAAAAATCAATTGTACTAATGAAATGATAAAAATCAAACAACATCTAACTCCCGGTACATAAATAGTATCGTGCAACAATAGTGTTTCCCACTACAAAGCTGGAGCTTGTAGGTGCCAATATCGGTGACCTCTTCTTCACTGTCGTTTCTTATAGTAATGATTCGGGTTCCAGCGCCATAGCAATGAAA
Source organism: Pinguicula moranensis (assembly GCA_028565015.1). NCBI lineage: Eukaryota > Viridiplantae > Streptophyta > Magnoliopsida > Lamiales > Lentibulariaceae > Pinguicula > Pinguicula moranensis. The sequence goes on from JAOWBN010126987.1 coordinate 25,822, forward strand.
CTAGTTAAATCGAACATCAGCATTCAATACTTGCTAGCTCGCTCCTGAATCAATAATTCATTTAGGAAAGGTGTCAGCAACTAATGCATGGGAGCAAACGTATACTTTGGAATCATTGGGAGAGTTATGTATCTTTTTGGCTCGGAAAAATCCCAAGTGAAATTACCTTTCTTTCCACAATTATAGCACTTCAAACGTACCATATTCTTTGGGCTATTTTCCCGGGTAGGTTTCTTGTTAATCTTCGTTTGTTGAGGGGGGTGGAGGGTGGGGGAAGGTTTATGGGTATTTCTTGTCTTGCAAGGATTTTCGTTTTTTTGGGGATTTTTCCGATGAGCGACAATAACCTTTGCTATTTGTCCAGAAGATCCAAGCATTCATCTTCAAGATCCAAATGTTTGGTGATGTTTGAAAAGGTCTCGAGGGACAGGTCGTGAGACATCAAAGTCTTAAATGCTATCCACCGGCCATCCTCATTGTCTTCAGGTAGTGAACAAATCACATTATTGACTTGCTCAAACTCAGAAATTTCAATTTCCTAAGCCTTGAGGTCAAGATACAAAGAACTCATGATGCGTAGTAGGTACTTCAGGATAGGTCGACTGGAATCAATCTCGTGTTATAGCCTATTCAGGTGCAAGCTACAGAGTCTTGTAGCTGAAGTCTGACCATACCATAAGCACCCTTTAACACTTCCCACATGGCCTTGGTCGTGGGGAACACATCATAATACCCAATTAGGTCGTCATGTATACAAATACAACATTTTATAGCGTGCACTGCGATCCTTTTTTGGCCCATGATTCGTACGTTGGGCTAGTAGATTTGGGTTGATCCATGGTTATGTGCTCCAAAACATGTTTCTCATGAGGAGATACAAAATCTTCCTCAATCAAATATCGTAATTTAGTCCAGTGAACTTATCATTAGACGAGAGCTCTGTGATCATACTTGGGGTCCTACAAATATATTTTAAGGACATAAGGCATAATTTTGAGATTCAATTTTTGTTAGAAAATTTGAATCATATATTTGTTCAAAAATTTCGCTAAACTCATAATCATCATGTTTTACATAATAAAAAATCCTAAGAAAAAACTAATTTCAATATAATGCAAGCAAAAGCACACAGTAACATATACAGGCCAAACGTATAGGCACACATATGGTTTTTATTGTAGAGCATTTTTGATATACCTTTTAATTTGTTATAGCCAAACGTATTGGCACAAATAAATTGTTAACATATAACAATTTAATTTTCTTTTAATACATAGTTAGAAGAAAATCTTCAAAATTATCAAAAGTATTTGACTTGATATAAATGTAATCCTTAATCAATTTGGTGAGTATTCATGTAAGATTCATGTACTAAATTTCTGGAAAGTATCTGCCTAGCAAAGGGTCCAAATATCTGGTGGACTAGCAAAGGTCCCACTTAAGAACCAACCCTAGGCAACCCCACACGAGCACGATTAACGCGGATCTTTTTTGAAATTCGAGGTAATCATAATAATCTAGAGTTTTGATTATCTTAATTTAATTATTAAAACACAGTTAATATTCTTCATTAATTTTATTAGTTCAAAACATATTCTCTTATAAAATTAATTCATAATTCACGTAATGAATTGAAACATGTCTTGGAATCAAATTACACTTAACAAATCCAAAAATAATTTCTAATCATACAAGTTATACACATATTTGCACATAAAATTTGATTCCTAGTCATACATACTAAGAAAAAAAATATAATTACACAAATTAAATAAATAAATAATTCTTAATTCATGCATACTAGAAATTAAATATATTTAATATATAAATGCTAATAGGGCCTCTTAATTAATTATCAACAAAGAAAATTAATTGCCCAATTTTGTAAATGCTGGTCCAAGTTTTTTTCTTTCTTTCACACATAGTAAAAAAAACTTGAAAACAAATTTCTTGGTCAATATTTTGGAAAACAAATTGTTGGAGCCAATTTGCCACAATTCTTGCAATACAAAATGGCAACCCAAATGAATAAAAAAACACTGCCCAAATTCGCAACAAATGAAAAATAGGGCAAATCATATTTTTATTTTATACATATTGGCTTGGGCCACCAATTTAAATCGGTGGCCCATGACATAAAATCGAATGGGGGGCGTCATTTGAAACCCTTGGGCTTCTCGCTCGTGAGTTTTACTCACTCAGGTCGTGCTTTTTTTGCACGACCGCGATCCGAATTTTTCCAATCTTCTTTTTCGTTTTGTCGCCTGTCCTATTGTTCTTCATTCTTTCACCTTGGTCTGCCCATTTCTGCCGTTTGTTGCCGTTGCCTACCCAAATGATGAGTTAAGCCGTCTTTCCTTCCTCTCACACTCAATTCCACCGATAGAAGGCATCGTCCGCCCATTCCCCGTCAAGAACGCGATCATTCTCGTATGACTGTTACTTTTCCTGATGGTTTCAACTTCAGTTGGCGGTACGTAACGAACATGCGTCGGCCCGAAGTGTCAAAAAATGGTGGATCGTACACAAATCCATAGATTTGAACAAAGAGTGATGATTGGAGCATGGCGACGCACCTTTAGGCGCAACGGGTGGTGGATCATGACACACATGCGCCGCTCCGCAAAAATATGATGGTTCAAAATGGTGGGATGATGACGAAAATGAGACCTACGCAATGCATGCACGCCAAAAATGCATACAACGCGCCATTCCGACGCGGTGAGTGTATTGGCGTGTTTCTGAGTTCATGCACCACCATGAGTGATGGACCACGGAGGATGTACGTGGCTGTGATGTAAGGTGGCATTATTGAATTTTTTGAATTATACCGAAAAATATACATAAATTTGATTATACCGAAAATCAATGCTCTCATTCCACTGCGGATATAATTCTAGATTTGGTTAGAACGTATTTAATACATTCGATAACAGAATCGTACCTTTTGCGAAAGTTTTTACTACAAACTGAAATCAGAAGGCTACCAGAGTCCTCTTATATTTCACGTACTCAAATCTCTCATCCGTATATAGTGAAGCAGCAATTTGAGAAATTTATTATGGGCTCTCAACACATGAGAATTTTGCATATTTTGTGTTAAAATAGTGCACAACACAACAGGTTTGTTACTATTCATTTGACATTATTTATCACTATTTATTTGACGAATGAATAGTCTATATAATGTGTTAAAAAAAATGTGGAAAGCGCATTCTTTGACCAACATTCATGAACAATGAGACAATACATATGAGACACAGAAGAACACAAGATGTTCGTTGAATGTGGAAAAGTTCCACTATTACGATGAAGTGAGAAGTTCTTCAAGTAGGTACAGGAAAATAGAGGTGATCTATTGTCAGAACTCTCTATTGATACGACATGCCATTTTTTCCATTTATTCCTTCTCAGGATTAGTCGTGGTCTTCCAAACCTGACCAATGATCTGGACGAATTATTAAGTTCATCCAAATGTGTAAAAGATTCAAGTCGCACTTAAAAGCCGAGCACTCTACCATTGAGTTAGCAACAGGAAGAAATATAGATTAAACAAAAAAAGTATACAAAATTGTAAAAATAAATAGAGCAACTCTTATGATGTTATCGATCCTTTTTCCATAAAAAAACTTCTTATAGCAAAGAAAGCATCTTTTACATTTAAAAAGGTAAATTTACAAACCTATGGGACGGAAGTAAATAGAAGATTGTTGCTTCGACAATGGACATGACAGACATGGAAAATGGAAATGTTTTTATAAAGAACCACCCAGCTTAGACGAATCCATGCTACAATCGATGTGGATGTCATGAACAAAACCTACCAAATACATATGTCAGAGGATTTGGTTTAACATTCCCCGCGAGTGCAAGTCCGACGAACATTGGAGCAGGGGTTGATAGATTGGAAACCCTTCCAAGCAGGGGCGAAGCCAAGAATTCGGCTAGGGGGGGGGGGCAAAATTGTTTTCGGTCTGAATAGAGTAGGTCGGACTGAGTTAAATCTTGTTCGATGATATACACATATAAATATTGCAATATAAATTAGAATAATCAAATTTATTTTTTATTTTTTTGAGATTATTTTATTATTAAAATTGGTCAAATATACGGTTCAGAAGTTACTACGATAATGAATTATTTAATATATAAATTAATTATGCCCAGATAGTAGCCTAGTAAATATATAAATATATATTGAAAATGTCTAAAATATTCAATGAATCTAGTATAGCCTAGTGATACGAGGAATTTCTGATTCCAAAATCAAGCAGGTTCGATTCTTGTTAGCAACAATTTGTTTTGCTTTTGATTAATTAAAAAAAAATTAGATGTCGAACCCTCATTTATGGATTGGACGGAAGACAAGTAGATCAAGTTACAAACTCAACTAGAGAAAATTTTGTAATAATGATGAAACATGAAATATATAAAGGGGCACCAAATAAAAAAATTAATTTTTTCATATAAATTTTTTCTTTTTAAATTCTGGTAGGAACCATGGACTCATGTTCCCTCATCCACCCCTGCTTCCAAGGGCAGTTCGAACACTCTAGATGACCAACCCAGATTGGGCAAAACTGCACGGAGATTTCTACGGGATGTGCGGTTTAGTCAATCAAAAAGTCTGCAACAGAAAGGCCATTCACCGATGAACATGTGGCTTGTAAGCACGTGGCTTGTAAGCACATGGCTAGCGTGACAAGGCACCTACTAAACAAAACTATTCAATTCTCTTATCTTCTAACCTAGTGTGCAACAAAGAAGATGGAATGAATGGGTTGCTCTAAATGGACCATAACTGGAAACCATGTGGCCCAAACTCATGCAAATACAAATTGTTCGCTTGGAACATGATCCACTTTGGCTATTGATGGTGTTGGATCATTTACTTAAGAACAGGATCACGTGACTCAAGAATCTCCAAACAAAGACCTTAAATCAAAACGGTATAGCCTACAATGTAACTCATGTTTTCTTTCACTTTTAACTTAGATTCATTTGTATTTGTAACCTATCTTTGTGACCATTGTCCATTGACATTATAGTTTTATAGTCAATGATGATGAAAGCATTCTCCTTCTTCCCTATTCGACCACCATGGATTCTTCAAATCAAACCTCAATGTTATGAAGATTAATGTTCACAATGGGTTAGGCCGACTCATAGCTAAAAAAAGTAGAGAAAGCTAAGAAATATTTGCAAGAAGTAATAAGAAGGGTCATTCAACTAGACCTCCATAGACACAAATGGGTTAGTCCCCTATTCACAGGAAGGCTCAAACGGGAGACCCTAACGCCCCTGATTACCAAAATCTCAAACAAAATTGCAGGTTGGAAGGGCAAGTTTCTTTCACCAACGAGGAGGATTGTACGGTTCAAACACGTCCCATCTAGAATTCCCACGCATACCCTAGCTCTTATGAGATTGCGTAAGTACGCTTTGGAAGAGATTCCCAGGCGGTTGGCTAATTTCCTATGTGGGAAGATTCAAAAAGGAAGTAAAAAATGCACTGGAGGGCGTGGAAGAGAATTTGTAAACCAGTCGCATAAGGGGCTTGGGTATTAGGGATCTGAGGGAGGTACAAAAAGCAATGTCAATGAAAATTTATTTCAAGATGCTCGCGGAACAAAGACTATTGGGAGATTTATTCAGAACAAAGTATAAGAGGACAAAGAACATTCTCACGAGAGGCCTTAGAGGAGGGGACTCTCGACTATGGAAGTTGTTAGTGTTATACCCTAAGGCCAATCACCTTAGGCCTATGTATTAACACTTTAATGTTGTATATATGATTGTAGCAACCTTTACTGTTTGATTATTTACTTGCTTTATTTATAGCATTCCAAATAGTAAAGCCTAGTGTTGATAACTTAGAGTGTATCACAAA
>JAOWBN010126988.1:0-19165 GCA_028565015.1 Pinguicula moranensis
TGTCAATTGTTGTAACACATGTAAAGTTATGGTTAAATGTTATTCTTTAGCTACAACATGTGTTGACATTTTAGACTTATGACCACCTATATAAATATCTTAATCTTATCACAAAGATGTGGAGTTGGTCGAGCTTTAAGGCCTTGAGTTCCATATCCTTATTGCATTCTCTACATGAGAAAGACTTGGAATTTTTTGGCAAAAACTTGAACAAGTTTTCTTCTCTTTTCTAAGGCTTAAAGGTTGGAGCTAGCACTCTTTTATCCACATATAAGTTATACCCTTAGGGTGTATAAACCTCTAGAGAAGTGGTTGTATGAACTACTCTAGAGGGTGAAAATTTGAACACCTAAACGGAAGGAGCTTCTGGATGAGTTTGTGATTCTACAAGAGATATAAAAATTTGTTGTCCCTTGTACAATCAAGTTGTGTAAATTATCCAAGATCTATGATCAAAAGATCTTTTGAATTTTTTGTTATGCATGCTTAACACACACCTATGTTTATGCTTCCGTACAACTTTTGCATCATAACATGTAGTATAGCTTTCGGAGATCTTACAGTTTCATACAGGAGACTAGAGCCAATTTTAAAGATCAAATAGTGGCCATGAGAAATTTGTAGGCCCAAGTTGGGCAACTAGCAAAGCAAATATCTTAAACATATGGAAGTGAATCCCAAGGAACATTGTCAGATTGTAACTTTAAGAAGTGGGAAAGATTTGGATGAAATCCCAGACGTATCCATGCAGTGAAGAAGAAGAAGAAGATGGATCCAAAGTCTACAGAGCGAGTGCACCAACAAAATGATGAGCAAATGCCACCCATATCATTCCCTCAAAGGCTAAAACAAAGCAAACTGAGCAAGCAATTCTAGAAATTTCTTGATGTCTTCAAGAAACTTTATATTAATATTCCCCTTACTGAAGCTCTAGAGCAGATGCCATGTTATATCAAATTTATGAAGAAAATTTTATCAAACAAAAGGAAGTTCGAGGATGATGAGACCGTAGCCCTAACTGAAGAATGCAACGCAATTTCCAAAAGAAGCTGCCTCCTAAGGTAAAAGATCCTGGAAGTTATTTTTCCCCAAATTTTTAGCTTTTATTCTTTGAAGTGCCAAAGGCACATATATACAAGCCAACTCCTGGCTCCTTCCGATAATATTGTAGAGGCAAGCACAACTCCACCTCCTTAAAACCTCTCTTTGGCAAACCCCGGGTGAGGTAAATCCAAAGAGGGAAAGAGTATGGCGGCCTGTGCCCCCTTTTTACAAAATAGCAACTGTAAAAGGAGGAAGATAATTGTGTAATTTCCGACTGGATCCTCCTACTGGTGCTGTTGGAGAATCGCGGCTGCAGGTTGAGATGTAGACCTTTGTTTCATAGTATGTATGGTTGTAAGATCTTTTTACAGGATATTAGGTGTTGCTGATGGAAGATCTTCATACACCGAAAAAATAGAGTTTTGATTCAGAGCACCCCTTTTTGCCAAATAATCCGCTGCAGCATTAGTTTCCCTATAGCAGTGTTTGATTGTGATATTATGAAAGTCCAACAGAAGTTGTTTAATCTGTCTGATTTGCATCCTGATCCTCCATGGTTGAATCTTATTGTTGATCAGAGAATCAACTAAAATAGTTGAATCGATCTCCACATCCAGTTGCAAGTATCCATGAGAATGAAAAAGTTGTAAACCAAATAATAATGCATTAGTCTCGGCCTCAATACGTGAGCATTGTGTATATTTATTAGCAAAGGCCATGATCATCATACCTTGAGAGTTTCGCAGGATTCCTCCTCCTCCAGCTGTGGAGGCTGAGGAGCTTCCGTCCATGTTGAGTTTAATATATGGAGTAGTAGGAGGAATCCATCTCACTTTTATGCTGGGATGATGATATCCAGGTAGTAGATTTATATGTAATTCCTTCATCATTTGTTGAAATGGGGCTTGTGTAGGCATACGAGGTGTTGCATTTTGCAGGATGTCCTGTAGGAGACTTGTTGATGATTTATAACCAAACCAAATACTGGAGAGGAGGACTCAAACCTCATTTTGCATCTGAACTTCCACACTTCCCAGCATATAATTATAAGAATGAGTCTTCTAATGTATTTGATAAAACTATTTGGCTGAGGAGATAGCCAAGCCTCCAATCTGGAGCTTAAGTTTGTGTGACTTGGTTGAATATTAAGGATTTTTTCAAAGTGCTGCCAAACCATAGTGGCTAGCTCTCCCTCCGAGTGCATGTGATTAAAAGATTCAATAGAGCCTGAGGATAGGCCGCAGGAGCTGCGTGAGGCGATAGAGATGCCTCTTAGTCTGACTGCAGCATCTGCTGGGACAATATGGTGGAAGCTTTTCCACATGTGAGTACTAATTTTGAGTGGAACATGCTTATCCCATATCCAAGAGAATTCCATTACAGGGGAGGATCTTTGCCGGGTTAATTCCCATGCAGATTTGACAGATCATGTGTAGGAGTCCATATGCTGATGTCTTTTGCTCTTTGCTATTGGTGTCTCCTTAATTGTTTGAAGTGTTTGAGCATCAATGATTCCTTGTAGCTTCAATATATCCCACTGGTGGTTCAATATAAAATCCTGCACCTTCAACTTTGGATTGGTAGGAGATGCTATTTCTCCCATGATTGTTTCCTGAGTTCATTTATCCCGCCAAAAATTACAGTCACCTGTACCAAGAAACCATAGTGTGTTGGCTAGCATGATGTCTCGTACCTCTATAAGTCTTTTTCAGCAATGAGAATGTGTCATTTTGCTGGAGCTATGGTAGGGTCTTTGTCTCTGCAGTATTTTCTTTTCATGAATTGTGCCCATAGACTTTCACCTTGTCTAAGAGCCTACCATAGTTTCATGCCAAAAGCTATGGACATGTCTTTGATTCTTTTGCAGTCAAGTCCTCCTTCTTCTAGGGGGAGGCAAATGTGTTTCCATGCCTTCCAGTGTAGTTTTTTCTTATTGTCCCTCCAGCCCTAATAGAAATCAGAGAATATAGCTTCAATCTTGTAGATGATCAAAGCTGGAGGTTTGATAACCATGCTTTGATAGATAGGAATACTTGTGAGGATGTGTTTGATGAGTGTAAGACGTCCTCCACTAGATAGATAAGATGCACTCCAACCGTTTAGCTTGGATTTGATCTTAAGAAGAAAATGTGCAAATAAATCCGCTGTCTTCCTTCCATAATATATTGGTACCCCAAGATATTTAACTGGCAGAGGGCTGTAGTGATAACCTGTCCATTGCCGGATAAGAACCTTTCTAGTTGCTGGCGTTTTAACTGAGGTAATGAAGTTACTTTTGCTTACATTCACTGATTGTCCAGCGCATGCTTTATATGTCTTGAGAAGTTGCAGAACTGCATACAAAGCTCTTTTGGTGCCTCTTGTGAGATGTTCACATCATCTGTGTAAGCTAAGTGTGAAATAATGGGACAACCAGTGGGAAGGCTGTAGGCAATTGATGGAGTTTCTTTCCATGAGGTAATTCAGGCCTCGGCTCAACACTTCTGCTCTTATAATGAATAGAGCTGGGGAGAGGGGGTTACCTTGTCTGAGTCCTCTTGTGGATTTGAAGAAGCCATGAATCTCGCCATTGACTAAGATGGAAATGCCACAGTTTGAGATAATTCTCCATATCATATTTATGAAATTCTTTGCAAAACCAAACGTTCTCAGCACTTTAATGAGATAAAGCCATGACACCCGGTCAAATGCCTTCGCAATATCTAGCTTCAGAGCCACATTGTGTCCTCCCTGTGATTTATTAAGATAATGAAGCATCTCTTGTGCTAAAAGGATATTATCCGAAATATTTCTGCCTTTGACAAAGCCACTTTGCGCAGGAGAGATGATCACTGGAAGTATCAAACTTAGTCTTGTTGCTAATAATTTGGTAATGATCTTACCAATATAGTTGCATAGGCTAATTGGCCTATAATCTGAGCAAGAGATTGGTGGCTGTATTTTTGGTAGTAGGCAGATCAGTGTGCTGATGAAGTATCCAGGTAGTTCCCTTCTTGCAAAAAATGTAGTGATAGCCTTATGTATATCATATTGTATAATATCCCATAAAGAGGTGAAGAAAGCACCTGAGAAGCCATCAGGTCCTGTGGAGCTATCTCTGTCCATGAAGTGTACTGTGAGCTTTACTTCTTCTTGATCTGGCCATCTGCGTAGATCCTCATTCATGGAAGCAGTGATCAGCTTGGGAATGAGGTGAAGTAGTGAGTCATCTTGCCTTTGTGGGATTGCCGTGAGCTGTTTAGTCAAATGCTCAACTAAGCATTGAGTGATAGCCTGTGGTTCTCCCACCCAAGTCCCCTGTGAATTCTTCAGTTTGTTAATATAAGATTTCTTTTTGGCTAGACTTACTGATTTTTGAAAGAAGGCCGTGTTGTTGTCTCCTTCCTTTAGCCATTTGATCCTAGATTTTTGTCTCCAGAACACTTCCTCAGCAATGAGCAGTTTAGTGTATTATGCTTTAGCTTTGAATATTGTCATTTTGTCCTCAATGGTGCCAGAGAGATCATACTTGAGTTCCAGCTCTAATATGTTGTCTTCACCTTGCTTGATATTTTGAAATATATTGCCATACACATCCTTGTTCCATCTTCTTAGATTAGCTCTTAGTCGTTTTAATTTGAACCCTAGATTATGAAGAGCATCTGTTTTAGGTGTAGGGGTGCTTCAAGGTTGTTTAACAAGAACCATAAATGAAGAGTGGTTTATCAAAAACTGTTGGAATTGGAATGTGGCTACCTTGACTAGCTGTGTGTCCCCAAATTCAAATAGTAGAGGACAATGATCTGATTGTGCCCTGTTCAGATGTGTGACTGAGCATCTAGGTATAGAATTAATCCATTCGGCCGAGAGCAGTTCTCTGTCTAGTCTTTGTAAAACTCTTGCCCTTCCTGTGCGATTATTACTCCATGTAAACTTGTTGCCTGAGAATCTAGCATCTGTCAATTTACAAGCATTTATGGCATCTAAGAAGTCACTTGTACCTCTGATAATAATAGGAAGTATGCCTGCTTTTTCAGTAGGAGTCAGAACTACATTGAAAATCTTTCCCAAATACTAGGGGGTAGGTAGTACCCGAAACTTGCTGCATCATATCTTGCCATAAAAGAAATCTTTCGGATCTTTAATATCTAGCATAGACACCTCCCAAGTGAAAACAGAGTTGCAAAGTTTTGTGATGCACCTTCATGACTAGAAGCTGCGTAGAATAAAAATAGAGAGTGCAATCCCAGGGATCTTTCCAGAGTATCCAAATATTGCTTTCACTGTTTGATTGGCCAGATGCGAATTTTATTTTCTTCATCAGTTCCCTCATCTTTGTGTTGTCTTGAAGAGGTTAAGTCAATACTAGGAGTGTTTCCTTGTGAAGTTTAATAATCTTTTTCAGTCTGCTAGTGCATGGAGAATCGCCAACTCCTCTTATATTCCAGATCAAGGCGCAATTCATGTTTTCTTGATTTTAGATCTATTTTTTGGTGGTGAGGAGACATATTTGTCTCTTGGTTTGATCTTTCACTTTCTCTTGGTAGTAATCACTTCTTCATCTTGCCAGTGTCTGGTTGTGGGCTCCTCTAAAATTTCTGTTCAGAAGTTAGAATTTCTTCTTCATCTACTGACCAAAGTTTGTACATAGGTGATGATGTTTTGCATTTCCGCTCAGTTGTGAATTCACCTTCTTCTTGAATAAAGTCTATCCTTGTTGGAAGAATAAGGACAACCTCCTCTTGAGCACACGACACTAGATGTCTGTGGGGTCTCTCTGAGCTTTCAAAAGTAGCCAAGCTTTCATGGATAGCCATATCAATATCAGCATCCTCGACATCAAGACAAGCAAATTTGTTAGGTAGGCAAGTAGAGCTATCAAGGACATAAGACACATTAGTCTCAGAAGCATTCTCATGAACAGATATAGTGTCAAGAGCATTAGGTGATTACAAGTTTTCCTTCACCAGTAGGGCATTAGTTGTATCCTCCATTTCAATTTCCCCTTCTTCAACTACATTAACTTCTTCATGATTGACCTCATATGTAGTATATGTGATTCAACAATATTAGCATTTGTATAAGAATAAATTTGAACTTGTGGATTAGCTATTGTACCTTGACCAGAGATTGATGCCAAGTTATTGACTTCAACCTCCGTGATAGATGGCACTGCTTGAGGCATCTTGTGCAAATTGTGAGACACCTTAGTTTGTGCAAAATGGTGGTTTCCATAAGGAAGAGGTTGATTCTCCTTTGGTTTATAAGTCTTTGTAAGCTTTCCGATTGTATCCTTTGGATGGGGAACCTTCCATTTGGTGGCTTGATCAGCATTTTGTTTACCTGTGATGTTCTTCTTATTAGGAGTGGCTAATATGTTGGGATGCAATACCTTACGGGCTTCCTTGGAATGGCCTTGTCTCATACAGTGTGTGCAGTATTGAGGTAGTTTTTTCGATTTGTAACGCTTGCCAGAATCCTTCCATTCCTTCTTCCTCTATGTATAGCCTTTTAACTGGGGTAGTTAGAAGATTCATCTCCACACAGACTCGTGCGATACTCAGCCTTGAGAGCATATCCGTGGCTTGATCAATTTTGATCAGAATACCCAAAACTTGATCAATAGAGCATATGGCGTCCTTACGATAGAATTGAGTAGGAAGACTTGGCAGAGATACCCAAACTAGAGCAACATTTGATTCAATTCTGGCCTTGAAGTCCGGTGACCATTTGAACACTCTCATTGGAAACCTTTTAAGAAACCATGTTTCTCTCATCCATAGTCTATCACGATCTTCCTCTTGTGTGAACCTCATCAGAATGTGTTTGTGATCTTGTAGACCTATGAAAATCTCACCTTTTAGGCCAAAGGAAACCATGAGTTTGCGGATTTCTGGTAGTGATGGTCGACCGTGGTAGAACTTACCAATATGTGCAAGATTAAAATAGAATTCAAGGAGCCCATATCCTCCTTGGTAAACAACACCTTCGGTTCTCTCTTCCATTCACCTGGGACCTTCAGTGGTATGGGTATGTATGCTAAGGTTTTACCTGTTCCAATCCTCTCCAAAGAATCTTTCTGAAAAATATTGTCTAAAACATCTTTTGATATCCTAGGTATCCTCCAACCATGTGTTACCATCCCCCACACCTTGGATAGAGTTTCTTCTCTTGTTCTTTTGAATCCATCTATGGAAGTAGGCAGAGTTGGCATCTCCTTGTTTAAGCCAGATAATTCTAGCTTACTGAAAGTGAAGGTTGTCTATGCTATTGGTCGATGCCTGGAGTTCCTGCTGTTTATTCAAAAGGAGGTGAATATCTGGTGTAGAAAATTGAGAGATTTTCATCTTGAAGTTCCATTTCAGAAATTTGATCCAGCATATATTTTCTTTGAGCTAAAGAGCTCCTAGGTTTTAGCCTGTTCCACTCTTTAATTCCTGTCCTCCACTCCTTGATTTTGATCTTTAATCTGTAACTTGCAAACCCCTTTGGATTTATTTCAATGATGAGATTTTCTACCATTGCAGTGAAGTCTACAATTTCCATCCATCAGTCCAACATTCTAAACGGTTTAGCACCCCAGCTTCTAAGATTGCAAGAAAGGATATAGGACAATGATCATAATCGTCCTTGTTTAGACTAGTTTGAGTCCATGATATATCATTTCCCAGCCAAGCATCATTCACATGAAATTTGTCAAGCCTACTAATAGCTTTAAGAGAATTTAGGTACCATGTAAATTTTCTTCTACTCATTTTTTTAGGGCCTGAAGATGCAGCCCATTGACAGAGGATCTAAAAGCATTGATCTCATGTTCCAAAGATCTCTAGGAGCTTCCTTTTTTTCTAAAGCATCTAGAACAACATTAAAGTCCCCCATAAGGCTCCATTTCTCCATCCCTTTCCCTTGATGTAAATCAATGTAGGGTATACCATTCTCCTCTTTGGCAAAAAAGAAAAACAGTGAACCCTCCCATGAACAGTGATTCCGTTCTCTTTCCGCATGTTTCCTCCAATTAAATCCTTCCTTTCCTCCTCCCTCTGACCATACCATCCTTCATTGAGCTTATTCTCTTCCGGGGATGCCTTTATGCGCCCGGGAAGGTATTCCCTTAACCTCCACTAGAAAATGCATCTCGCTCCCCTCCTGCTTGCTCAGATCCACACTCCTTCCCATCTTACTCCTTGTCTCCATCTAGCAATTAAACAGTAAGCCCTTCCCTGCTTCTTCATTCTTTGTCTTCCCTTCCCTACCTCAGGAGGTCATCTACCCGGGGCCAAGTTGTTCCTAGGGAGGATAGTAGCAAGAATCTGAAAACTTTGTGCTCATGGCGTTGGTCATAGCCCACCTCTGAAGCTTGTTCAAACCACTATACATCATCAGCTGCAACATGGAGTGGCACATCCCTTCGCTCCAGCTGTGGTCGATGCATCGAGCAGCATAGCGCAACCACTACACATACGCGGAAGCGGTCACCATGGCTCCCCAGCAGCATGTTCATACTCGCGTAGGTCCAAGAAGAGAACCCTGTGTGGTTACCTTCTATATTACCAACTTCTCTCAGCATTGCTCTGTTGAGCATCTACGCAATATATTGAAAACATTAGGGCGCATCAATGAAGTAAGGATTGCATGTAAGTTGGGCAAATCGGTCTTACTTTCTGTCTATGTTGAATACGCTGAAGTCACCGACATCCCTCTACTGGAAGCATACCTTAACAAGCTGCGTGTTGGCAGATTTGCTCTGCGAGCTAATGTAGCCAAATACTCAACTCTATGGCGTCCCCTTACTCATCACATTAAGCTGGAAGAGATTCCTGTGGTCTTCACTAATCCACATCTTGGAAAAACCTCTACTGTTCGAAATGTGCCAATTGCTCCAGCTAAATCCACTGATCCAGGAAATGTGCCAACTGCTCCAGCTAAACCCACTGCTCCAAGAAAAACCCCGATACCAAGTAAACACCAGTAGTCAATGAGCATCAGCAAAACATGCATATCCCACGCCAAAAAGATAGTAAGCCTCAAAGACATCCCTTCAAACAACATGTACAAAAGAATTTCCAGCTCCAAAACAAATGAATCATGGTTATATGGAGCCAAAGTGGCAATGCTTCATGATAAAAAACAGTACAGGCTATTTCAGCTTGCTCTAAAAATCTATGGCTATCTGGGAATACTTACTAGCTATATTGGAGGTAAACTCATTATCTAGGGGTAGGAGGAAAGCAATTTGACATCACTCCTAAATGGGGATCTAGAATGGTTAATGTAGTGGCTTGGAGTCCAGCAGCTAGGTGCTTTCAATGAAGCATTGATGGGAAAGTGGGGTTATAGAATTTTGGGGAATGCTTAGCAATGGACATACTTAGATCCAAGTATGGAAGGCAAGGAATACTATCTGTAGGAAATCTAAAGGAACTCATTCAACCTTCAGCTACCATGGTTAAGACTAGAGGAGCAAGATTTGTCTCAAGTTGGTGGAAAGAACTACAAATGATAGTATCTTCAGATTGGTTTGTGCAGAGCTTCAAGATCCAATTAGACACTGGAGAAGGACTGAAATTTTGGAATGATAAATGGCTCAATAACTCTGTGCTGGCAGCAAACTTTCCTAGACTTTACAGACTTGTTTCTAACCAACAAATGTATGTCTCTGATGCAGGATATTGGAATGAGGAAAACTGGATTTGGACGTGGCCTTGGAGAAGACAGCTAAGACCACCATATTTGGAAGAGATAAGCAATTTGCTAGACACCCTCAGCCACCTTAAACCGGTTATGCAGACGAAGGACAGGTATGTATTTGAGGGCATGGGTGATGGTAGATACACAGTTGATGGTGCATATAAAAAAATTTATCACAACCCTCCCTCAATACTATTCTGAGCAAGAAAAGCAACTATTGATAAATATCTGGAACAATTTTACTCCCTTGAAAGTACTAACATTTTCCTGGAAGTGTCTACAGAATGCCATTCCTACAAAGGATTATTTGCAACGTAGGAATGTAATCCAGCAAGGATTACATATAAGTTGTCCCCTTTGTCAAGCCGAAAATGAAACTGTTCAACATTTATTCTCTAAATGTTCAATGGTTAAGCAGGTATGGCAACTCATGATAGCCTGGTTGACCGTTGATACAACAGTATTACATGACAATAATGAAGTCCCAAAATTACCTATCTTCATGGAAATCAAAGCAAATAATGTCAACAGAGAAGCATGGAAAACATTGTGGTTAGCTTTGATTTGGTGTATTTGGAAATATAGAAATGTGAATCACTTTCAAAGAGTCGATAATAATGTAGCTCAACTGTTATCCACCATTCAAAACTCCTCATGACAGTGGATCAAAGCAGAGAGACCTCTTGGAACCTTCCCCTATAGCATGAATGACTGGATGATAACCCCTTTAAGCTGAGGGAGGACAACCGATATCCAAAACACTTTCACTTGGATAATGAGACAGCACAACCGAAAAGCAAAAAGCTGTCAACACATAAGATTACATCACTCTCAACCTCCGGAAGCTTTTAGGCACGTAGGCAGAGCTATATACCAATCCATAGTCGTATTCTAAAAGTCATAAGTGAGTTGTGTACTATCCATAGGACGATAAGTTGACAGCCATGAACCTTGGCAAGCAACAAAATAATAGATATGAGAGATGGATTGATAAGTTGGCAGTAAAGACTCCTGCTGCCCATATTCTAAAAGTCATAGATGAGCTCTGTATCATCCAGAGGATGATAAGTTGACAGCTACGATCCTTGCCAAGCAATAAAATAATAGATGTGGGCGACCTGCTTAGCAGTGGATTATAGAGATTACTGATGTATTTTCATCATATCTTGTGTGGATGATAGGTTGTAGTTGCAAGAGCGATCCGGCTCTTTAATTGGAGGATCATCTTTCTGTAAATATTTATATTTAAGTTTAATGAATTTTGGCTTATCAAAAAAAAGGAAAATGCTTGAACCTTTGTTGTTCAAACTGTGAAGAAGGTTGGCCGACTGGAAGGGCAGGTTGATGTCACTGGGAGGCAGGTTAGCACTTATTAAGCACGTTATGACAGGCATCCCAATGCACATTATGGTTGTTCTGAAGTTACCTCAACATGCTTTGGCTGAGATCAGAAGGATGCTAGGTCAATTCTTCTCGGGCAAGGGAAGGCAAACCAAAGGCTCATTGGAAACGATGGGATAGGTAACGTAAGATAATAAGTGAGGTGGTCTAGGTGTGAAGGACCTAGCAGAGATATAAAATCAATGGGGATGAAAGTCTGCTTTAAGATATGAGGATAATTTGTGGACAAGGTTTATTAAAGCAAAATTTCTCAAGAAAGAGCATTTACTAGAAAGGCAGGTAAGGAAAGGTGATTCAAGATTTTGGAGATATGCAGTTCTATGAAGACTGAGGTTCTCGAACACATGAAGGTAGTGTTGAAAGATAGTAATTCTGCGGTCTGGTTCAACAAATGGTTGGACTCGGGGTTTCTAGCCGGAAGAGTTCATCAAATCCAAAATAAGCAGGCCCTGGTTGCAGAATTTGCTGAGGGGGGACAGGGGAAACAACAGGAGCTTGTTCAGATGGTGGGGGAGGTTATTATAGAGGAGATTGTTGCATTGAAGCCTCCAAGGGAGAATGGAGAAATAGATAAGGTTATCTGAAAACCTACAGTGGATGGAAATTTCTCCCAAAGGTCATCCTGGGAGGTAGCTAGGGAGAGGCAATACCTAATCCCGGTGGAAGAGTTGCTGTGGAGTAAAGCTTTGCCACCAAAGATATCGATTTGTGTATGGAGATCTGCACAGATAGAGTGCAAGAGACCACTGATCATATTTTTTCATCCAGCAGATTTGCAGACAGGTTATGGTCCAGGGTAGCAGGAGTGGTGAAAGGCTCTTTCTCTAGGCTGAGAAGCTGGAAGGAAAGAATACTACAATGGAAGCAAATGGCAGGAAGAGGATCACTGCAAGGCTTTATTTTCCATATACTATCAGCAGTACTAACATTGTTTTTATGGTTGCGCTGGTGCAAGGCCAAATTCGAAGAGAAGCTGCAAACCTCGGAGGAAGTGTGGCATGAGGTAAAAAGGTATCTTCCTATGCTTACTAATACCGCTGACAGGAAATTCTTGATGCATGTCAATGATGCTCAGATAATGCGGCTGCTAGACATAAAGGTGAGATGGAGGCTAAAGAACAGGGCAAGGATGGTGGTTTGGACAAGGCCTCCCCAAGGATGGTTGAAGGTCAATACAAGCGGCAACAGTTATGGAAATCTGGGGCAGGCAGGATGAGGGGGCATCATAAGGGAGGAGCATGGGCGATGCAAGGCAGCTTACTCTAGCTACCTGGGAATTGGGACGAACAATGAGGCAGAATTAAGGGCAGCTATGGAAGGTCTGAAGATCTGTAAGCAGCGTGGGTGGCTGGATGTTATCTTGGAAACGGATTCAATCCTCCTTCAACGCTGGATACTACAAGAACATTGTAGATCATGGCAATTGATGGAGGTATGGGAGGAATTCAATGATAGTCACCATGGCATTAGGCTCCAAACCGTCTACCAGTTTAGGGAAGGAAACAATGCAATAGATTTCTTGGCCAAGCTAGGTGCACAAGGTTGTTACCACGGGTACTTGGATCCGGGTGAATTGCCAAGGCGGGTACGTGGTATTTTTAGAACAGAGCATTGGGGTCTACCTAATCTCCGCCTCACCTAGTCTTTAGCTAGAAAGAACTAGGATTAATTCCAGTTTCTAGTGGACTGGGTATTAATATATTCAGTACAAGGTGTGTAATGTGAGTTACTAGATCTCGCAAGGATGTAAACTTTCAAACCTTCAAATAATATCAGTACTTTTATTTTAAAAAAACTCAGAATGAATCTTATGATTTATCCAAAAAAATTCCAGAACAATTATCTCGTTTTGTTAATTTTATGCGTTCATTTCTCTAAAGATATGGGTGATAAAAATATGTTTAGTTGATAGCGTCAGAACATATTTAATTTTTAGAGAAGACAAATATTTTGATAGTTTGAAAACTATTAACGCAACCATCATCACCATCTCCGACTCGACGATCATTCTAAAAGGATTAGGAAGAGCAAATAGTGTTACCTAATTGAACACACATAAGCATTCCAAAGGCTTAATTTTCACTACATCCAGACGAAACTTACTAAGTTTCAAGAGTATTAGATTAAATGATTTTCATATTGAAACCATAGAAGAGAGAAACAAGAATATATGAATATAATTTCATATGATAAAAGGCAAAAACACATTTTTGAGAAATTGCAATCTTTTCTTCTGTGATCTATTATACAACCATGAGGATATTAGAAACACACTCATTTTCTACTACAAATTTAACTTTTCCTATTTGGCAAAACCGCCTTGGGCATCCGGGATCAACGATGATGTGTCGAATTATTAAAAATTCCTTAGGACATACATTGAAACCTAGTAAGCAAAGCTCATAACAAATCTGAAAAACAAAGTTCAAAGCAAAGCTTAAAGTAAAGCACTTTAGCAAAGCTTAAAACAAATGGTTAAATATGTGGCATTATTGATGCTTCTAGCAAATGGTCATGTTTCTCTTTGGCACATTTTGACGATTGCCATTTTGATGAGTCAGACTTCCCACCATTAAGGGGAGCAAAACATGTGCCATAAGCACGAAAAGACACATTATGTCATAATAAAGAATTATCCCATCTTGATCAGCGCTTAAATGAATGTGAACTAGAAGTTCAAATGATAGTTCATATGCAGAATATCGCAAATCAATTATCGGATGCATTCACAAACAGTCAATTGGTTGTAAAATCTCATAGACCAGTTGTCAATGCTCCTATAAGGATTGATGTCCCAGTGGTTTGAGCGTCGAGATACCTCAGGGCCTATCTTGAGGTCTCGGTATCGACTCCCACTAACACTGTCTTGAGGGCCACAATCCCGGGCCTCGGCCCGAGATTTATCCGGTACTACTGGGGGGTCTCTTGGTAATGACCTCATGAATTAGTCAGGCCCCTGCATACCACGGTTATCAAAAAAAGGATTGATGTCCCAGAAGGACAAAATATCAACAAAGCGGCAAATGAATCTACACAACGCCTGAAGCGTGGTAGACCTGTTGATGCGAAGAACAAAGTTCCTTGGAAGAAAAGAGCCCCACTAGAAAATATAAATTATAATGATCACCAATCCCAGGCAGATATGATATCCAATGACTTTCCTAAAACTCCCCTTCACGAAAAGGAAGCTCCAGAAGAGGAACTTAATGAAAATGATCAAGTAACTGATAAAAATTAGATATCAATTAACTATGTATTATCAGAAGAGGTATTGGATAGAAAGAAAACTATTATCAACAATATTTCTGCGTATAAAATTACTTTCTCACCAAATGTGAACATGAAATAGAACCACATTCCTTCGAAGAATGTCGATGTCGAAATAATTGGCTAAAGTGTAAAGAAGCAATAGAATTAGAGTTGAGCGCACGAAAAATGCAAGGTCTTTGGACCCATTATTCAAACACCCAACGTTGTTAAGCATGTTGGATAAAAGTGGGTATTTGTTTGAAAAAGAAATAAACATAATGAATTGAGCGCTAAAAGCATGCCTTGTTGCACAAGGCTTCTCCCAAAAACCCAGGATTGATTATGATGAGACATATTCTTCGATCACGGATGCAATTACATTCCGATTTTTTTATTAGTTTAGCATCATTTGAAAAATTGGAGATGCGATTAATGGGTGTTGTTAAAGCATATCTGTATGGACCACTCGATAAAGAAATTTAAATGAAAACCCCAGAAGAATCTAGGATGTCTGCAGCATCTTGTGGAACACAGAAGAATATATGCTCCATTAAACTCCAAAAATCATTATATGAATTAAAACAATCCGGTTGGATGTGGTATAATCCACTGAGTGAATACCTTGTAAAACAAGGATATATGGTTTTGCTATAATTACAGTTTGTGTAGATGACTTAAATCTTATTAGGACTCCAGAATAGCTCAACCAAACTGCAACACATCTAAAAGGTGGATTTGAGATGAATGGTCCTGGCAAAATGAGATTTTGTCTAGGACTACAAATTGAGCATGTCTCAAACGAAATATTTGTGTATCAAACAATATATACAAAGAAAATCTTGAAAAAATTTCACATGGGACATGCACATCCCTTATCTACACCCATGGTGGTAAGGTCACTAGGCCCAAAGAAATATCCATTCCGTCCTATTCAAAATGATGAAGAGATATTTCGTCCTTGAGTACCATATCTTAGTGCCATAGGTACACTAATGTATCTTGCAAATTGCACGAGACAAGACTAACTTTTTCAGTCAATCTTCTTGCAAGATATAGTGCTACTCCGGCTCAGATACACTTGAATGGTATCAAGTATATTCTACGCTATTTTATAACCATGATACAGAATTAGAATTAATTGGATATGCAGATGCAAACTATCTTTCTGACCCACATAAGGGAAGATCTCAGACTGGATACACTTTCACCTATGGTGGTATCGCAATTTCATGGAGATCCACCAAGCAGACATTAACGGCTATATTATCCAACCACTCATATATTATTGCAATACATGAAGCAAGCAGAGGATGTGTTTAGTTGAGGATAATCATTCAACATATCCACACAACATGTGATCTATCCCAAATCTCAGATACACCGACAATATTATATGAAGACAATGATGCTTACATCACTCAACTCATAGGGGGATACATCAAAAGTGACAAAACAAAGCTTATATCCCAAAGTTCTTCTACACACATGAATTGCAGACCAAGTGACAATTTAGTAGATTTATTTACAAAGTCGTTACCTAAAACTGTATTTCAACAAATTGTATCTGGTATTGATTTGAGAAGTCTCAAAGATGTCTTAAATACAATTTTGAGAGGGAAAAACAATAAGCAGTTGTACTCTTTTTCCTTCGATTATGATTTTTTCCCACATGGTTTTTCTTAAGCAAGGTTTTAACGAGGCAACTTTGACAGACTCTTGAATCCATAAGAATTCAATGAGAGGAACATAAAATATCCCTACTCAAGGACATCCTTGAAATTCGATCAATCAAGGGGGGATGTTGTAAATACACATAATTGCATATAAATGTGTATTGATTGTAATCGTTTCAGAATTTATATCTTTTGTAACTTCTGGTCCTAAACCTCTCTCTATAGAGAAGTTTAATGGAAATAATACATAGACTTTTAACAAAAGTTCTAATCTCTTTTCTTTTCTTGTGGATTCTTTAAATTACAACACACGTTATCAACATAAGTGCTCTCCTGCTTAACCTCGGCTACATCCAAGTTCTTTAGGTTACAACAACAATAGAATAAATAAATAATAATAGAATGCAAATTTTTAATGAATATAATAATGAAGAGCTTAGCGCGTGACCAAACTTATGGAGGAAGATTCGGAATTATATTTTTAAAGATAAAAAATTATAGTAAGAGAAAGCTTCGATATTAATATATATTATGCCCAATTTTTTGGACAAAAACAAAATTTGTTAATAGTGGTAAATTATATTCGAATAAAGCAAATTTTAGCATGAGCGTGAAGGAACATAGTATAACCAAACTTTTCAAAAACTAATTTGCTGTCATATGACTGACAGAACCTAAGCTATATAAATTTACATAGGGTGATTTTTTTATTTTTCATTTGTTTTCATTATTAAAGGAAATAAATTACTCAAAATGAGCGTGGAAAAACTATAATTTCGGAATGAGATGTCACCTCGCCCCTACCCCCTTGCTCCGCAAGCACTATTACAAAATGAGAAACCTTATTAATAGAATACAAGAAATAATAGTGTAAATGTGAGTTACTAATTTACCCTTAGGCCCCGTTTACTAGACAAAATTATGTGTCATTATGACGGAATTGGAGTATAATTCTACGTTTACTATACACACAGTAAACAAAGCGGGTCGGAGAATTCAATTCCACGACCCGCGAGATTTTTTAAAAATCATGGAATTAGACACCGAAAACTAATTCCAACAAACAGGTGGAATTGACTTGGATTCCACCGATACTACCTTTTTTTATTTCTTATTTGCCCTTGAGAGAAGAAAACTCATTCTTCGAAGAATTCGCCGCCCGTCGACCAGTTCAGAGAAGCCTTCATCTTCCAGCCTTCATCTTCCCGTCGGTGGCCGATTCTGTTGCCAAGGTAAGTCAGGGTTCTTCTTTTCTTCTTCTGTGTTTCGATCGATGTCTATTTTATGCCTAGATAGATCCGATCTATGCTTTTCGTTTGTGTAAGTTTTGGTTTGGAATTGTTAGGTCAAAGTTCTACGTTTCCCTTGTGCTATTTTGTTTTCTGATTTCTTGGTTTGTATACAGTTTTTCTTTTTTGTTTTCTTCCTCTGCGTTCGGATCCATGATTAATCAAAATATTGATTGTTGCGTGTATCTATAATTCTATATATCATATACGTAGATTATGTTGGGAATGGGATCACAATCTCCAGCCTTCAGCCTAACTTTTCTTCCGTACAAATTTCAATAGTGCTGTAAGAAACAAACATTTGATGGATGTACGAGATGCTTTTTTCTCAAGAAAATCATTTCTATAATTTCTTGCCCCATTTGTTGCAAAAAAAATGATCAAGATTTTGATTTCTTGCTTAAAATAGTTAAATTCGTTACTTCCTCATCCCCTACAGTATTCATTACTACAAAGCAGTGTGAGAGAGAGATGGGGTTTGACATATTGGACAATTCCAAGCTGGTGCTTATATTTCAAATGAACTGATATCTCAGTGAAGCCACACCTAAAAATTGGGCCAACCCTAGTCAGTTTTTCTTTTTGTGCAGCGGTAGGTGTGTATTTTCCATTCTTTCACGAGCAATCTTTCTTAGAGTTTCATAGTTCCATTCGCTGGCTGTGGTGTGAGCAGTAGTGCTTGAGTAAGAGCTTACAGCTTTTCTCAAGCCTGTCCTTCCTGACTGGCATTCCCCCTAGTAGCATTGGCTCTCTATTTTCTTTTTCAATTCAAATAAATTACCTCCAGTAAGGTGTTGACCGAGTGCCTGACTTGCTTGTGATTTTAATTATAATCCACAATGTTGCAACTTGGTGTTTATTTAGAGATGTTTGAGTGTCTTGTTGTCCAATTTGTCCTCGAATTGCTGATTTCTTGACTGGGGGATGAGAGTAGTGACTGGAAATGGGCATCCTTACTTCTTGTTTTTATTGCATTATGGAAATGGTGGATCAGACATCATTTGTAATCAATAAAAAAGGAACTACGCGTTGGCAAAGTTTGCAGTATAGAGCTCATCTTTGATTTTTATTATTCTCATTTCTTGGTGGGGTTTCTGCTACTGATTTTTATTGCCCAAACAAGCTGCCTTTGTGAAGATTCTTGTTGTTTTAGCTTGTGATTTAGAGTTGAAAAGTTGTTGACTTGCTCTGGAGATCCATTTGCTTGATTTGATGTTGGTTGTCTGGTTTTGCTCTTGCAGTGGAATAGTCACTTTATCTTCTTCTAGATGGGGTTTTGCATTTTTACATTTTACATGTGTCTTCTACAGGTCTTCGGTTGATAAATCATGACTGCCTTTGCATTCTAATGTCAGCATTTGGTAGAGTTATTGAATATTTTAAGTTTTGGTGTCTCGTTGATTGGTTGAACTTTTTCTGGTTTGGCCTCAAAAAAACAAGTAGAGCCTTTGCATTCATTTGAGGTCTGAAACTTTTCCACATCTCTGGTTGTTATATGCTAGCGTTTTCAACCATATGCGCCTCGTGCCTTTGTTCATATTTTAGTAGAGTGCTTTACTTTGTGATTTGGTAAGGTGTTGACATGAATTCGCATGACTTGAAATTTCTGAAAAGATTCAACATTGCTATGAAGAATTCTTTTAATACAAGAGGTATTACCACGGAATAGGAGAACTGTAAACCGTGCTTATTGTAGAACGTTGCTTATTAGCCAATAAAATTGTGTTTCTTTCTCTTTGTTGTGCCGAAGCTTTGATGCCTCTGTTATTAATTCATGAACTATCTGATATGACTTACCATGCGTGTTTTTACTTTTCACAGGAACATGGAGCATGGTGATAA
>JAOWBN010127098.1:0-19165 GCA_028565015.1 Pinguicula moranensis
TCATGTACTGTGTTAATTAAACTTGTGGTTCTATATTCTGATCAAGGGATTCAAGGTCAATAACTGAAACTACTTAAGTCAAATTTTGTATTAGTTTAGTTGTTAATGTACGATATATCCTGCCGATATATCCTGCAAGGTTGAAACAACATAATTCAGTTTTTTTATAATTAAACTTCTGGTTCAGTTTTTTTTTTCGAAATGCTTTTTTTGAATTTTTTTTATTATTGTTCGGAAATTCCGAACATCGTTCCGAATTCCAAATTTCGAATTCCAAATTCCAATACGGGACGGAATGGAAATCAAATATCACTTCCAAACAAAATACGGATCGGATCGAAAATGGACAATTATGAATTCCGAATTCCGAACGCTCACCCCTAACGTCTAGTATCTGTAGAGAATCAATGCAGAGGCGTCCAGCTCCATGTGTTCTCGGACACATTCTCATAGAACGAGAACGAGAACGAGGGTTGGTTATCGGTACCAACACTCTTAATGGAATTGGTAACATCGATAACAAACATGAAACGTTAATACCGGCATTGATAGTATTAGTGGTATCTCAATAATATTTTTATATTTTTTAATTTATTTTATTATTTAAAAAAATCTTCAACATTAATACTTTTAATCTTTTTTATCCTTTTTATTGGATAAGGCAAATAAATTAAATTAAATTATTTTCATAATTAATCAAATAATTTATTTTAATAACTATAAAAATGTTGTTAATTTATAATTAAAAAAATTTAATAGTTATAAAATTATTTTGATTTATAAAAAAATTACTTTTCTTATCCAAAAGGCAAATAAAACTCTTTTTTTTAGTTTTTTTTTATAATTAAAATTTCTATGGAATGAAATACCCAAAAAAATACACATAAAATAAGATGGACACCCTATTTACGAGTTTGACTTAATATCAATTTATATATCGAATTCAGTCATAGTCTATCTTAAACCTGAAATAGGGGCTTGAGCTTTAAAGAGTCACGGCCACCCAAGAAAATAGTGGATCGGGTACTCTTGTGAAAACTCGTTAGCAACACAATAATTTTTTCTTGATTTCTTGATAAAGTATCGTGGCGCCAGTGTGACTGTGGCGAATTTACCTACAGTTTAGATATGTCAGAATAGTCCAACCCAGTTACAGAAGGCCCAACCGCTGAAAGCCCTGCACCGCCCAGTCCATTATGTATGCATCTCATTTCCTCTGGTACATTGTTGCATAGACCGGCCTCTTCTCGTGTATGTTGAACCAGGACTAAGCCCACCTTACCTGTGCAGCTGATTTTATCTTATATTCAGTAGAATACCCCTCCGCCAAGTCTTCTCCTTCCCCTTCCTGCAATCCACCTCGATCAACAGCTACCGTCATGTCTCTTTCTACCCGTACCTAATTCCCTACGGTAACCTCGATTGTCATGACTTTCCTCGTAGGCAGTGCCAGAAAATCATCAGAGTTGAGCACCTCATCTGAGCTAGTCGTACCTTAATTCTAGTTAATAAGGTTGAAAATGATATTTGAGTAAACTGAAAAGGTGGAGTGGAGTATTTATAGGCATCAAGTAGGTAAAACTCTTGCGTAAAATCCATGTAGGACAAATGCTCCATTTTTTCATTTGTCACACACGCATTGCATAAAATTGGATATTCAAGATTAAGATTAAGGTTTTCATTTTTAAAAATCGGCAACCAGCAAAAAATCGACGTTTCAATAACCGGCAATCGAATCGCCCATATCAAATCTCTGTCATCCCTAGACATATGGGAAGCTTGTAACAGTCTTTAAGTTATCCCATCTGTCCCCTGTTTAGCAAGTGAGTTTGCAATCCATTTGTTTCCATGCACAAGTGTTGGACTATGATGTGAAACCCTAAAATCATAGTTCCAAGTTCCAACAAGTAGTCCCAAAGATACTAGGTATCACACTCGTTATTTGTAAGCTAGTTGACCACTAGCATAGAATCGGTTTCAATAACGATGTGAAACCATCCATGTTCCTTGCATATCTTCATTCCTTCTAGTATTACCCGGAGCTCAACACTGTTGTTTGTCCCCATTCCGAAGTGATTTAAGAAGGCTACTAGAAATTCGCCATTCTCATCTCTGACAATTCCGCCATCTTCTGAGTAGTCTGGGTTTCCAAGACAACTTCCATCATAATTTAGCTTCTTCCACCCTTATGGCGATGGGGTGACCATGAGACAATCTGCATCTTGTCTTCTAATGGAGTCTTGTTCTGGATTTGCAGCTGGTCTAGAATTTGTTGGTCTCCTACCTGCTTTTTATAACAAATATTAGCACAATTAATTATTTCATCAGAGCGTATCTGCCTCCAAAGCTGCTCCACTTATAGATTGATACCATCGTACCGAGCTTTGCATATTCGCAATCACAATCTCCAAGTGATTAAAGCCATGGGCGGATCTAAAAAAATTAGGGGGGGCAAAAAATATTTTTGAGGGGTTCACTTTTTTTCAATGGGGGCCAAAAAACAATTTTAGGTAGGTAAATAAAAAAAAAATTAGGAGGTGACAAAATAACTTTATTTGATAAACATTTACATTGTAATACGGTAGATAACATAGATAGCCTGAGTGAAAAACCTGGCTGATAACACAAATATTAAGATGGACTAAACTCATATCAGACACTGAACTATCAAGTAAAACAAACAGATATTCTAATCAAAATAGCAGAAACCCTCGTAACAAAATCCAAACAACTTGAGAACCATTTCGATTTCAAAACCAGTAAAGATTGAGATTTTTTTCAAATAATCTGTCAAACAGACAAAAGCAACCAGATGGACATCAAGATTCGAGATGTTCACATGGATAAAGAAAAGGCTACACATCAAAATAGGGACATATTGCTTTTACCCATCCCCAAACTCACATTACAAAAGTATACGAACCATATTAATTGGAAATGGCAAACCTATATTGATTGACCCTTAATTCGATTTCCTTCCAAAATCAATAGGTAGAACGTTTCTAAGCAAAAAACGAAGACATATTGCAAACCTTGTTCGATCGTTCGACGAAAAATTGAGATGTAAAAGGCTTGAGACTTCTAGAGAAAATCACCAAAAACTCAGCGCAAAGTCCATTCTATTTAACTATAGCCTAGGATCTATGAGGGATCAGGGCCCCCTAGATCCACCCCTGATTAAAGCAAAGATAATTCCAACCAGCTGTCCAATTAGCCATTTTTGCATAAGAGAACCAGAAGCAGGGGTGGATTTAGGGGGAGGTCGGGAGGGGGTCCGGTCCCCCCAAAAATTTTGGATGCCTTTAAATATATTTGGGCCAAAAAAATTAAATATGCTTAGAATTTTTTTTTTAATATATTTGGGCCCAATTTTAGTAATGTTTCATTCAAATAATGTATTTGAATCTCAAAAATATTTAAATATGCTAATACAAAAATATTATTTATCCTCAAAAAAAATTGGGACCCTCATAAAAAAAAAAAATTCCCCTCAAAATTTTTTGGGCCCACCTTATATTTTTTTCTAGATCCGCCCTTGATCAGAAGTGCTTTTAACTTGTAACAACCCGAAAGGATTTCTGGTTGTTAGCATAAAGAACTTTGGCAGAAGGAATCTGCAGATGAATATTGAGAGAAAGAGAAGAAGAGATTTGGGAGAATAACATATGACTTTTTAGATAAGCGAAAAACTAGAAAGAGATTTCAGATACATCTTCATTCATGCCTAATCTTTGTGAGAACTAAAACTATTTATAGACTACACCTATAACTGAACTACATGACTACACTACCACGATTCCATTAACACACTACTGACTACACGTAACCTTACTCTTAACTGCCATGCACACCATATCTCTTCTTTTGCACATGCACGCCCATGTTCCTTCGTATGCCTTCTTCACTCCTCCCTCCAGGAGTTGGGTTGTTACATTGCCTTCTCCTTTTTTAGATCCTTGTCCCCAATGATCCATGTTCGAGTATTGATGATCATCTGAATTAGAGGAACACGAAAATCTGGCCATGGGATATACAAAGTTTGATTGATCTTTGGTTGGTAATGACTCAATAGGGATGCAGCCATGCCAGCCACTATGCTTTTCTTTCTCTGAACTTTTGAGAGCTTAAATCTTTCCGGTACTTTCAATATGTTGAATCCCGGCTTCTTCTCGTTGATTAGATCTTGCCTTCAAGCCCACATTGCCCATTCTCGTGTCCTGTAAACTCAACAACAAAATCTGCAAGTTCGACATCCCAACCAGTCAACTCTAGAGTTGGACCTCGGCCAATTGAGACAACCTTGAAGTGTTGCCAGTAGAGATGACAAATGTTCTCGAAACTGTCGCACAACACCCATCTCGGGATGCCTTCCGCCCGGGTCAAATAATAAACGTACAGCTAACATAATCAACTGAGTAACAATTGAGTTCAGTTCATCAAAGAGTATGACACACATAACATATTGTTTGGCTGTTTCAAAAGTTCCACGAAGATTTGCATCACTGTCTTCAAACGGCATGGTCAGTAGTTCAGGATTTTGAACATTAAGAAAATTAGCTTCACACGTATTTTCAATTACCTTGGCCAGAAGCATTTTACCACATCCAGGAGCAACATAGTAGAGGACACCTTCTAAACGTGGCATGCCAAATTCCTCGAATTTCTCTGGATGTTCCACAAGAGATTGAACAGTCTCTTGAAACTCCCTATTGGTAGCCTCAAACCCTTCATCATTTTCACTAAAGGTATTTGGCACCTCAACAACCATCTTCCGTACAACAAAGGGATTGTTGTTTCTAAGAGCATTATGGAAGTGCTCATTCGTAACAGCCATGAAGCTTGATATATCAGCATCAATCGTATCATCCTCCACATCAACTCTACAATTCATAAGCGGAAATACTTTATCGTTCTTCATATGCACTGCTTCACCTAAGAATTTCAGCTGCTTTTGGATGCTTTGCTGAAATAAGGCCATCGATTGTTCCATGCGGGTGGTGTGGTTTTGTACCCACTCCATATTTTGTTGACTTTCCTCGCCAGACATATTCAATTATAATTTAATACCATCAATTTTCTCAACTGTGTCAGAAGATGGGGGTGGGTCAGGATCTGGATTCTCTAGTGGTGCCAAACGGGAGGGTTTCTTACCAGAAAGCGCATCTTGCTTCACTCGCGCCATCTCATTTGCGGCCTCCGCATGTGTGAATTCATTCGACAGATCAATCATCATTTGAGGTGTTTGATGCATTTTCTTCGCAATTGTTTTGAAAGTGTGGTTGGCCAGTGTAACCGGCTTTGCTGCATAACGGTGGCATAATTCAGGGGAATTTTGTCCTAGAAGATGAAATTCCTTTGGTTTAGAGTTGGATACTGCATTCGACAACTTTGGTAGCTCAGAAAAATCTTCATCCAATAATTGGAATTCCTTCGGGTTAGTTTGCCCCATTTTGGGTAATTCAGGAAAATATTCTTCTAAAAGATGAAATTCCTTTGATTCGGTTACGACAATTGGCAACTTTGGTAGCTCTGGAAAATCTTCTTCTATAAGATAAAATTCCTTTGGGTTGGGCACTGCAACTAGATCTTCATATTCCTCTTCATTAGGAGCATGATTCTCCTTGTATAGAGATTCATTATACTCCATAAAAATATTCATAAGTCGTTGCCGGAGGTCGAAGAAAACATCGGTGGTGGATTCGTACCGCTCTGATACCACTTGTAACAACCCAAAAGGATTTGTGATTGTTAGCGTAAAGAACTTTGGCGGAAGGAATCTGCAGATGAATATTGAGAGAATGAGAAGAAGAGATTTGGGAGAATAACATATGAATTTTTAGATAAGCGAGAAACTAGAAAGGGATTTCAGATATATCTTCATTCTTGCCTAATCTTTGAGAGAACTAAAACTATTTATAGACTACACCTATAACTGAACTACACGACTACACTACCATGATTCCATTAACACATTACAAACCTTATCATCTAACCATTAACTAAGATGACATTAACTAACTAACTGCACTAACACATTACTGACTACACGTAACCTTACTCTTAACTGCCACGCACACCATATCTCTTCTTTTGCACATGCACGCCCATGTTACTTCGTATGCCTTCTTCATTCCTCCCTCCGGGAGTTGGGTTGTTACAGGAAACTCATCGGGTTTAAAGATAATTAGTAAGGATGTTATTTTTAATAAATCTGATTTTCTTGTCTAACACAATCTGTTGCCAAAATTCTAACAGGTTTATATAAAATTCAGAGGAGGCATTATTGAGGTGGAGCAAGAACTTGAGGGACAAGCTGAAAGGTTAATCCCGATGAAGAGAGCAATCACAGGATGAAGTTGGAAAAGCTACTGAACCAGAAGGCAGAGCCTGAAATTGATCCACTTAGAAACTATCAACTAGCATGTGATAGGACTTGGAGGGTAGTTAATAAACTTTCCAGATTAGATAGCTTTGCTGAAATTGTAGATTTTACTTTGGCTGTAGGTCAACAAACAATTGCTCCAGAACCATATAGCTTTGAAGCTGCCATGGCCATCAAAGAATCAACAAGATAGAGGAAGGCCATGGAGGAAGAGATGGAGTCCTTGAGGAAGAACAAGACTTGGCAGTTTGTCCCAAGGCCCAAAGACTCAAACCTTAGGTTGTAAGTGGATCTTCAAGATTAAAGACGGTATTTCTAATTCTAATCCTTATAGATTTAAAACTAGACTTGTTGCAAAAGACTTTAATCAAATGGAGGGGATTGATTGGGATATTCTCTCCCATAGTCAAATTTGAAACTATTAGGATGAGCTAGCATTAGTTACTTGTTTTGATTTAGAATTATAGCAACTCGATCTTAAAACTGTTTCCTAAATGGAGAATTAGAAGATGTGATATATATGGATCAACCTCAATGTTTCATAAATGAATTATTTTCTGAGTATTGTTGTTGCTTAAAACAAGCTCCAAGATGATGGTTTAACAAATTTGATGATTTTATGACTGGTTTAGGTTTTGGTAAAAGCCAATATGATGCATGCTTGTACTTTTTTTAAATCTGGAAATAATTCTATTTATCTTTTGATGTATGTTGATCATAAGCTACTCATTAGTAAGTCTAAGTCTGGAATTGATGAGTCGAAAGATATAGAGCAATCAAAGAAAATAATAGTTGGCATGAAAATTGATATGGACAAAAAATAGCGAATCATAAACTATGTTTGTCTAAATTGTTTAAAAAAATTGAATTTGATGATGTGAAACTTGTTGGGAATATATTAGGTACGTTGTGGATTGTAAATTGTGTAAACTTGTAAATTCACCTGTTGTTGGTCACTTTAAGTTGAGCAAAGACCAATGTCCTATGTCAGCTACGAAAACTATCGGGATAACAAAACTGCCTTATGCAAATGTGTTATGATTTTTTTTGTATTTTATGGTTAGTACACTGCCAGGTTTGGCTTTTGTTGTTTCACTTTTAAGTACGTATATGTCTCAATCTGATTATGGACAATAGATAACCCTAGTTGACTGTCAAGTACTTAAAAGGCTCACATAACTAGGTTTAGCATATTCCATGAAACATAAAGCATTTGATATTTCTGGTTTTGCAGGGAATTTGGATTCTAGAAAGTCAACTATTTCATTCTATTTGTAGGAGATCCTATTCCCCTACTCTACAAGTTGGTACAACATGAAATTTCATTGAGCTGCTCTAAACAATGGCCCTCCATTCTAGGTGTATGTACTTCATCACAGTAGAGGGTGCAACCAAAAGTAAGCTTGAGCTGTGTACCAGCCTCCTGACAAAAAATGAGGTTGATAAGTTGACAGCCATGACTGCTTACTAGAACAAGTTGCTTATACTGTTGATATGTTGATGACAATGAATATTAGTTGAGTTGTGCACCAAACCATAGAGGTTTGATAAGATGACAACGAAAACGTTAGCAGAGTCATGTACCAACAGAGCAGCACACAACACAATACACTGCACCCTCACTCTTATTGCGAACTGGATTAACCAAGAACTGGTGGACCTTGTTTATACTCACTCTTGAAGAGATGGAAAGAACTATAAACTAATGGGACAGCGAGAGCCTAAAGATAGGAAGATTGGTACACCTTGTATATAGTTAGAGCTTCATTAGTTTTCTTTTTTCTTCTTTCTTTTGCACATGTGCATACATTTGTTTCTTTTCTATATAATTTGGTTTAACAAAAAAAAAACTTGGAGAATGTTCCTATTGAAGAAAATCCTGCATACATTTGGACCAAAGTAGTGTCTCAGCATTGTTTCGTTTTGCTGGGCTGAACTGGAAGTTGAAGAAGGTGAGAGAGCTGAGAAGGCTTTGTAAGGAAGTGAAGCTTGCTGCACTTAGGGCAAAGGAGGTGGAGAGATATTCAAGGTGGAACTTGAAGAGTTATGCAGTCATCTAAAGTTGATGAAATGAAACCAGAGTTGCTTAACAATTGATAGATTTGCTGGATAATTTGTTTAATGAGCTGGATACATCCTGACCATTAGATGAAAGATTTGAATTTACGGCTGAGATTAACATACGGCTAAAGTTGGAGTCTATTTGAAGAGAGAGAAAATCAAATAGATCTTTCTACTTCGATTTCCTCTCTGAAAATTGATGATTCTCTTCTTTTGTTTTTGAAAAGATCTTTCTATAATCAACTCTGAAATTAGGCGATCTATTACTGCTTACCGAGTTTTTAGGCCACGATTGATCAATCCCTAGTAGCAAGTGGTGAGAACTACCCTTCATAAATGTGCGGTCCAGGGATCGATACCCACTTGGGTCGCAAAACGAAAACGACATCTTTGTATAATTACAAGGGTAAGACCGCGTACATCAGACCCCCAGATCCCAATGTAGTTGGAAATATACTGAGTAAAGTTGCATTTGGCTGCGCCAATGGCGGCTCTATGAACATTTTTTTATGGTAGACTAAAAAAATTTGTGGCATAGTAAAAATTTGTAGGAGTGCAAATAAAAAAAATAGGGACTATGTGAAATTTTTTTATTGATAAAATTATTAAAAAAATAATTTTATCAGTTCAAATAATAATTAAAAAATAAAAATTTAATTATTTAATATACCAAAAAGTTAATTTTTAATAAAATGATTAATATATATATAATCATACAAGAAAATATCTTGCTCCCCATTATCACTCTTCCTATTAAATTCATGGATAATAAAATTATAATTAATGACTATAAATAATTCTCGTTCAATATAAGTTTATTGTTTAATATAAATTTATTGCTTAATTTTGTGGTTCATAGTTGCGCCTGGCTTGAGTCCCCTGCCATCAAAATGTTAAGGCCCAAGGAGAAATTCAGGCCGGGCCTGCCCAGTCTGGCCACCCCAACCATTCGCCTGTGGTTGAGCCACTTGTTGTGTTCGTAGCTTGTAACTAATCAAAATTTTGGTGATTAATAAATGTGCCACTAGTACATCCTCTTTATCTGGAGGTCAATGAGAATGAAATATGCCTTCTAGGGGTTTCCCCTTGAAATCGAACTTAGATTAATACATATTCTCTTCTTGCATTCTAACACTTTTTTTGAGTAGTATATGGCAAAAAATATGTGAAGAAAGCCTCTATTGGTTGTACGTTGTTTTTATGTTGTTAGTTTAGACTAAACATTGGATGCCTTATCTGCAAAGTCGGATAAGTCTAATCCGCGTACCAAATGAAAAAGGTCGCCAATGAAGACGTCGGCTTCAACACATGTGATTGAACAACAATCAAAAGGCCAATGTCTAACCCTAAACTCATTCCAAATTTTCATAACTAATTTATCCCTAAACTCATTCCATTCGGGCGAAGAATTCACTGATTGAATGTGGTCATCTTTGTCATCCGTCACCAAATAAGGCTCATCTGGGCCAATATCTGGATTCGATCCAGGATCTAATAAAGGATCCAATGGTATGACGTTGATGACAAAGTTGTGTAACAACTCACAAGTCAGGATGATATCATATTGCGTGTTAATGTGATAATATGTTGGGCTCTGTAGCGCACTAAATTGCTTCTTCAAAATATCAAATGCCCCCTCTATAACATTTCGCGCAAAAACGTGGCATAGTTTAAAAATTTCTTTGTAATTCTGTGGTCTTCGACTTGAAGCACCACATGTTTGTAGATGGTATGTCGTCTGCCTGTACAGAGTTAGGAAGCCCTGTCCATTAGTATATCCACTGTCACAAAGGTAATAAGTTCCTGCAAGTCAACAAATGTAAATGCCATATGTTTAAGAAAAAATTGGTCACACTCACCATTTGGGATCCTCAAGCCATTTGCTCGGGTGACTGCGTCGCGTAGGACACGAGCATCTGCAGCTGAACTGTCCCATCCAACAAGCATATGCACGAAACGACATTGAGTGTCACAAACTCCCAAGACATTTGTTGCCAAATGGCCTTTCCATGTCCTGTATCTTGGCTGATCTGCTGCCTGGACGTGAAGAGGGGCGTAGATACCATCAAGTGCGCCTATGCCCCCCTGTTTAAATAGTTGTGAGATTTCGACAAAACGGTAGTTAATGTTACCTTAAAGCATTTACAGCGCTTGTCAGTATTTGTTTCATCAACTGGAGTTGGCTGAACTAATAATCTGTCACGCAGCTTAAGCACAGCACGCAAAACTTGATGGAATGCTTGGTTGATTCTGTCCACTCCGCTGAAAATCGATTTGTCATTTCTGGTGGTGTGTAAGCGTCCGTAGAAAAATAGCGACCTTCTCAAATACGGATATATAAAGATCGTCCATCAAACCACAATCCTCCCTCAACACTCTGTATAGCTCCGTAAAACCGGTGTTCAACACCCTAAAGTTGTTGAAATACTCCCTTTTGTCTGTTGAGTAATCCGTTCGAGGAAAGTCAATCTCTCACCAATCTTGTCCAGGATTAAATATTTAGGAGGTGCATTGCGGTCACGCTTGCACTTACGGGGGACATTATTATTTTCTTGATCTGCTAACACTATGATAATAAGCAGCGCCTCGCTGAAAGCTTTTGCGTATAGCAAGAACATCACAACAACAAATAGAAGCTGCATATTTATCTATCCTGATTTTGGAAACCAAACAAACCAAAAAATAATATTGAAACAAAGATTAAAACATGACAACGTTTCAAACAGAGGCCAAACTGTGCATCAATCTATACATGCAAACAGAGGCCAAATAGTGTAATGTGAAGCAGATGCATAGGATAAAAACAAAGCTGCATATTCATACAGAGATAAAATCTGAAGATTCATAAACAAATCTACAAATCTAAAAACAAATTATCTTAAATAAAAACAGGTAATAAGCCCAATTCGTATTCAATGTCAATAATCCACAATAATCTGAAACTTATGATTCAAACACTGAACCAACATCGAAAAATAGTGAACTCAATTAACAAATATAATATTGGCGGTTGCAAACATTGAAGAACTCAGTGAAAAACGTATATACAAAAACAGTGAACGAAGCTGAAAAACAGGATTCAAATATTATTTCAAAAATTATTTGCAAAATGACAAATCGAAAATAAAGAATGCAATAGACAAAAATGAATCTACAAAATGTAGAAATATGCCGGCAAAACCCTATGATCCACAGATTTAGAAACCCTACCAATGGGATCTCCCGAAATCCTCTCCCAGACACAACAACATATCCCTAAACCGGAAGTAAATCGTAGCCCGACTACGAAGAATGCATAAACATTCCCAAAAAACGAACTAGCTGTTGGAAGACATGAGGTATTCGTCGCTCACTAGAATCGGTATGAAGAACACGATCGCTCGCTCGAATTCGTGAGAGGAGAACCGGAAAGAAAAATGACCGTAGATTTTTCCTTTTATATTCGATAGTCTAATAATGATTGAATGTTGGGATGGACAAAAGGGTAAATTCACAATCGGGTTTATGTCGGGATAAAATAAACCGTGCATAAATTCCAGATAAAACCATGGGGGAAGTCCATATTTTATCCCTGCCCGAAAAATTATCTCATTGGCAAGAAAAATATCGATTGGGTTACCAAACATGAGTACAACTAGGATAACTCACCAAATATCGACTTAATTCACGTTCAAACTCGTTACCAAACGGCCCCTAAGAGGTGTATAACCTTAATTTTCTTGGTACATTACTTTTTTTCTCTACTTTGATGGAAAACTTCTCGCGAGGAACTTTCAATCTCCTTTCACCATACTAAACTTATCATGAAGATTGGAAATGGCGAGGGGATCGGATTCTTTAAAATATTTAGAGACTAACTTCAACTTGGTAACTTGATCACTTTCTTCAATCATCTCAAAACTTATTTATTTAATCTCATATTGGTGAAGTACCACAAGCAGACCATATCACAGTAAATGCACAGCACCAATCGTGTAAAGAGACAAATCCTCATTAAAAAAGAAGTGAAATTACACGAACCTAGAGTCATAAACACGGGTAAATATCAGCAAATTACTACTGCTGAGGAGAAATAAGTGACCCGCAGATGCTAACATGTTAGCCATCAAGTCTACAAAATAACATGGCCTATATTATCCTCAAGGATGAAAAGTTCATCTCATTTCGACTTACAAGGCAATAAAAGCTCCCTTCTAGCAGACACGACAAACAGCAGTTTATAAGATGTAAATTCACTCACTTTGGCCCAGTAAATTTACCCATCATTTTTGCAATAATAGGCGCAACCTTTGGATTTGATTGATATTTGGCCAGGTTAGCAGGATTCTTCATGACTGCAAAGCGATCATAGAAATCAGGAAATAGCAAATACAAAAGATGTCTTCTATTGCAAAATATATGCAAACTGAAAAGCGCCAAAAGCACCATCACTGTTCCAGGTGCAGGTAGGTTTATCTTGAAAGAAAAAGATTAACCTCAAACCCCACTTGTGCAGTAAGAAAAGCAGTTAACAAACGGAACATGCAATAGCTAAAGATATTCTAGTAACAGAGCAATCAAAGGTACGAAAACAGGAATTAGCACAAAGAAAGAGCTGAACGACCTACCGTGTCAAATTGGTGAGTGTAACCGCACGATATGAATTAATCAAGTCAATTTTCTTTTGATAGGAGCTAGAAGACCTAAAGCAGGCTTAATTTAATTTTCTGTCTAATCGGGGCTATGCATCTCCAGCAGAATAGGCTAAATGGTGCTTCTTAAGAACACATTTTACACAAATATAAGAAATCGTCAGTAAAGTTGAGCCTAAAATACTAGGGTCAGCCTCGATTCACAATTTTGCAGGCTCCTACCTGAGAATAAGATATTGGCCGTCAAGCCAACCCATGAAATTCACAGCATACCGAAGGAACAATATATGTAGTAAAGGACCATAATATCAAGGTTTTGTTTATCCAAAAGAAGGTTACAAGGTTCTTTGAACAACAAACTTGAATAGCGCCTTCTATTATCTACGCAAGCGTACATTGTTATAACAATCCAGAGCATTGGAAAATATAAATACGCAAACTCGCATTGTTAAGCTGATTGACATACCATCTCGCAGTGCAGCCATGACATCTGGATCTTTGAATGCTGCCATCAATTCAGGATCCTGCATTAAAAATGAGAAGTGATTTAAGAGCCTGAACAATGAATAAACAATAAAAATGAAGCTGAGACACAGCCACTGCCATTTATCAGAAGCAAAGCAGGTCTATGCAACATCATATCCTATTGACAAAGACATGGGCCAAGAATATCTATCAAGTCAGAACTAAGAAATAGCAAGTACTTACATTCAATATTTTGCTATAGTCGATCCCCCCAGGCATGGCACCAGGAAATCCTCCAGGCATGGCACCAGGAAAGCCTCCAGGCATGCCACCAGGAAAGCTTCCAGGCATGCCACCAGGGAATCCACCTGGTGTGCCTCCCGTTCTTGCACTTGAAGATGACTGTTCTTGCTTCTTAGCCTTTTCATAAACAGCCTTGTAATGTAAAATGACAAGTTAGAAATGCTCAAGTCAAAAGTGTCTCGGAAGTCCACCAGTGGGAACAAAAAACAAGGCTACAAATAGAAGAAAAAAAACCAAGATGGTAAGACTGCACACCTGCGCTTCAGCTCGGCGACGTTGTCGCTCATGCTCAGCTTTCTTATCTTCTCTCTCTCTGCGCAGCCGATCATATTTCCTGCGGTGCTCCTCAATCTTATGAGCATTGGGATCAACCTAATTATTCGAATAGGAAACTACTGTATTTACCCTCTGCTTGGCAGGTGGAAATTATAATTATTCAAAAAACTAAAACCATGCGAAGATTATCCAGATGAAAATCAAGACCTTCTTAATCACAGCAGCAATTTCCTCATCATAATCTAGCTTCGATGCCAAGTGAAGGTCTTTGGCAGCTTCATTCCAATTCCCAAGCATCGCTCGAGCTATGCCACGTGACTTGTACCCTTTGGCAGAGTCGGGGTTGATCTGAAATAAAAATTACACTGTGAATTATGCTATCCAAAACCATCATCTACTTGAAGACATGCTACCAAAATTTAGAAGAATTTTGCTGGTTACATATGTTCCAGAGAGGCATTCAAGAGCAAGCAAGGCCTCGTTGAGTTTACTATAGGGAAACAATGTTGCAAAGAGAAACATTGATTTGTAGTCAATCACAGAGTCTTATGCTAAGGTGGCTGTATAAGATTGTGTAGATGCTCTGGTCCCACCATAAGGTGATAAACTGATAGGGATAACCAAGTAAGAGCACAGAAAACGCAACATACCAAAGGTAATACTATATAAATTATAGTACAACTACCCGGAGTTGAAAAAAAGCTAATGTTTCGAGGCAAATCTTCGTACAAAAAGCTTAGCATCAGATGAAATGCAGAAGTAGCCAAGATTTAATGTGTATAACCTCCAGAGCAGCTGTGGCATCTCGAATAGCAGCATTTGGCTTCTTCATTTTGATGAACACACTAGCTGCAGAGGAAATCATATTTGCACAAAGGATGATCATTCCATGGGTGCAGAAATGCTTTAAAAAGAATTGATCAAAAACAGTTGAAAAGTATTGAAGATACAGAAGTGCTATATACCTCGGGTTGCATACATAATAGCAGATGCTGGGTTAAGAAGTACAGCCCTGGTAAGATGATCAATGGCATCTTCAAGTTTACCTGATAAACACATAGCATTAGAAGACAGTACGAATATATAAATTGTTCTCAACATATAATTGCACACGTACCTTCAGAAAGTGCTTCCATGGCAAGAATTTTAGCTTCCTGCGAAGCATCTCTATTTTCTTCACTAACCTCTACAGAGGGGTCTCCCATCTAAGAGTCCAAATCCAGAAAAAAATCATTTCACCATAAGAAACACAAGCAGAAAAATGAGGTACGTACAAAACTAAAAGTATATACAAATCAACCTTCTGCAGAGGATCATTATCAGGCTGCACAACATCACTCTCATCAAGTTCAATATCAGATTCAATTATCTCAGGCTCTTCTTCCTGAGGCAACTGAGGCTCACCCTCAATGTCATCCATGTCCTCATCGATCTCATCTAGCACAGGAGATTTCTGCATTCCATCAAACAGGAGGACAAACTTGAGCAAATTTCCGTAATATCAAAAAGAAAAAAGAACTAGTTAAGAGAGCATGATTAAGCAACCGCTGCGTCACTCAAACAAGCCATTGCCAGGAATTGAAATAAAAAAATAGGAGTATTTATTTTAAATGGGTGCAAACTGTCTTTAATGGAAGGAGAAAATTCCGTTTGATTAATAATCAGAGATCATGTCTGAAGCACCTGATTCATCACCGGTAGATAAGCACATACTGGAGGCATCTTTGCAAGGTTCATCATTCATTCTTAACGAGTTTTATTTTTAATTTGGCTACCAAAATTAACAAAGGCTGCATTTGTTCGCTATGACCAGGAATTGACACAAAGAATAGTATCTGAAATAAAATCATATAATGTCTGGTAAACTTATATAAACATAGTATAGTGAAATGATATATTAGAAAAGGGAATCTAGCCTCCAAAAGAAAACATAATCCAATTTTTTTCAGAGTGTTTCACAACTTTCCTGATGCAACCTCAACTAAAATTTCTACAAAGGCTATTGCCAATGCCATGATAGTATTTCAAGTTTTCTCACCATGTTTTCTTTTTAAAATAAAAAAATATAATAATCAGAAAAGATATGATTGTTTAGGAAAATGCATTAGACACTAGAAATAAAGGAAAAAGTGCAAGTTAGATATTAGTAAACCAAGGTAAGCGGGTAGATATGATATAACAGAAAAGGAATATTGGCTACACTTCATAGTAAATTCGTATTATTAAGGAAAAATATAATTATTATATTAAATAAATATTTATCCAAAGGTAAGGTGGGCTTTCAATGCTAAGTAAAATCATCCAGACCAAGCAGTGAGAATTCAGAATGTATAATTAACAAACCAAGATTGATTTCAAAGAAAAAGGAAAAGTGCCGTAGATTACTAACAATTAACTTCAAGGGTGTGACAATAAGAAGATAATATACTTTAGAGCACACAATTCGATCCCTTTCCAAGTTACGCCTACTCTTAGTTAGAGTCAATAAATATTCCCCGTGACGGAGTCAGGTACAAAATTTAGCAAATGAGAGCCTAAAAATTCTGGAGGAAAAACAAGAATCCTCTACCACTTAATATTCATCGAGTTTTTCGAAAATTCGCACTCGGTACTTAATTTTTTCGTCTAGATTTACAGGTATAACCACTCATACTCATGAGGGCACCCGTCCAAACAAAACCAGGGCAACGATGATGTCAAAAGCAGATGCCAATTGTATTGACACTTGAACTGGGAAATCGCTGAAAGTGAACTTATGTGGCAGTGTGAATTCCGTAGCTATTGAGTAAGTGTTGATGTTTTTCCGTTTAATCAATAATGGAGACATTCGCACAGAGATCGAAATAAATCCATTTAAACGTCGGAGTGAAAGCAATACCTCTTCAAAATTGCTCCCAGATGACGGCGGTATCTTGCCTCCAAGGCTGAATCACATCAAGTAAACACCGAAAGCCATTACATACAAATTCATAATGTCCAGACAAAATGCTAACTATCTCCAGTACTACACTTCACTATCGGCCATTCTAATATACCTTTCTATGTACTCCCTGAAGAATGCTAGTGAAGGGTCGGATAGAATAGATGGATTCGACTTGCACTGGTCGATAAATTGCCTGAGTTGCTTCACCTTCCCTGAGTCCATCGTCGATCTTCCGCAGCACAATAATTCTCCAGGTCTCGATTAAAACAACCAATTATCAGAAAATGGTGCTGTAGATAACTAGATACTAGGATCGGGAGGAGAAACCGGTTGAACCTTGAAACAGTGGAGTTGTGGGTTGACAAGAGGTTTCTAGTAGCTTCCACTTCCAGAGTTTGGGTTTGGAGAGGAGAGAGTAATCACACAGTTCCAGTTTGACGCTTCAACTTCAAGTTCAAATAAAATCAACTCATCTCGTCACAAGCGAAAAATATTTCAATAACAAAGTCAATGAGAAATAGTAATAATTATACATGAAGAAAAATGTGACAATTAATATGCTACGGATAAATACAAATAATTTGTATTTAATGATAATTGTATATTATATATACAAGTAAGGTGTTGTATGAGAGAAGAAAAAAAAATTGTATAGAAAATATTGAGAAGAAAAAAGGAATGAGTTTCATGTTTGCTCATTTTATTTTTTGAATTGCATTTTTTTACATTTGCACAAATAATTCACAACACGTTATCAGCACGACTCTATTATTGAAGTTCTAGCATTCTTACTGAGTTAAATTTAATTAATTATTGTTATAATGTCTAATATTTCAAAACTTGAGTTTGTGCTTTGGACATTACGGGAAAGAATTACTTGTCGTGGATTTTTGATACGAAAATTCATCTAGATGCTATGGGTATCAGAGACACCATAAAAGATGAAAATAAAGTATCTCGATAAGATAAGGCAAAAGCCATGATATTTATTCGCCACCATATTGATGAGGGACTCAAAGCAAAATACCTCACTATAAAAGATCATGCAGATCTTTGAAATAATCTCAAAGAGAGATATAATCACCAGAAAATGGTGATACTTTCAAAAGCTTGTTATGATTTATTGCATTTACGCTTATAAGATTTTAAATCTGTAAGCGAATACAATTCTGTCATGTTTAAAATCAGTTCTCAAGTCTCAACTGAAGTTATCAGGTGAAAAGATTATCGATGAAGACATGCTAGAGAAAACATTCTCTACTTTTCATGCCACTAATATGCTCCTGCAGCAGAAATACCGTGAAAAGGGTTTTAAGAAGTACTACAAATTAATTTCGTGTCTTCTTGTGGCTGAACAAAATAACGAGTTACTAATGAAAAATCATCAATTACGTCCCAATGGTTCTATTCCATTCACAGAAGTGAAAGCGAATACATTTAATCAAGGCACCTGTCGTGGTCGTGGTCATGAACGTGAAAATTTGAGAAATCATCCTTTCTTTCGCCGCAATATTCCTAATAATACAAATAACCACCAGAAAACGGAAGAAAAATAAAAACTTACACGGTCGTAACAAAGAATCTCAAGGCAACAAGAATGTAGAAAATATTTGCCATCAATGCGAGATAAACAATCATTGGTCTCATACTTGTCGTATACCAAAGCACCTTATAGAATTTTATCAAACCTCAAAAGCTTTAGCGAAGAATGCGGAGACAAACTTTGTTCAAAATTTGATGAAACATATCTAGATATTGATGATTTTCTTGTCCACCCCGATCCTCTGTAGTGGCGAAAATATCTAAGCTTTTTTTGTATTTTATCTAGTCCTCAGTATTGTGCTTGATTTATTATGTATGATTTATTTATTGAAAATAATTATGGATTTATCTAAATAAAATGAGGAAGATGCATGTCTCGAAGACATTGCAAGAACATACAACATACTCAACAATAAAAAATATTTTACTTTTCTATCTATAAGTGAAGCGTATGTTAATACAATATCTGGTAGTATAAAATTATTTGAAGGCTATGGAAGAGCACAAATTGTACTACCACAAGGGACAAACATCACAATTGATGATGCTTTATTCTCATCTAAGTCTCGACGAAATTTATTG
>JAOWBN010127208.1:0-19163 GCA_028565015.1 Pinguicula moranensis
TACGGAGATAATGGAAACGATAGCGGAAATAACGAAAATTTCCGTTATTTCCGCTATCCGTTATCCAGCCCTAGATAGGGAGGTGTAGGGGATGGTAAGGGGGGATGAGGGGGTGTTAACTTGTAGGGTGATCCATAATAGGGTCTCGTGTGCGGTGAGGTGGTGCCTATTAAATTAATTTGGGTTTTTAAAAATTGACTGTGTTGGCAAATGCAAACCTCACAAAATACAAAATATGGAGGCACCACACCCTTGGGGCTTGGGCCCAATGCACAAATAATAAGTGCTCCAACATTTATAATATCACACATAGACAAACAATAGTGAGAGATACACATGTAATTGTGTACATGTATATGGCAACAGTGGTTATGTGAAGCTAGCAAAATATTTAGATATTTTTCTTGTAGAATTATATATATACACATATTGAGTTGATAATTTTTTTTTAATGACTATTGAGTACGAAAATAATTTTATCAACCCCCAAAAAATTAAAATTAAAAATTAAAATAAAATTTCACATCACCCCCCTAAATTTTGTTTTATACCCCTAGATGTTTTTTTAGATCCAACCTTGCTTTAAGCAATAAATTAGTTACTGGCTTTTGCTGCTAATGCATACATAATTGTTTCTAATGATGAACCAATCGACTTTGTTTTCATCCTATAGAAAGAATTTCAGTTGAAGTCATTGTTCATCTTTCAACAGAAAACTAAAATGGGCATTGCCACCAAACCAAACCAAACCATACACTCAA
The DNA here is from genome assembly GCA_028565015.1 of Pinguicula moranensis. Lineage (NCBI taxonomy): Eukaryota > Viridiplantae > Streptophyta > Magnoliopsida > Lamiales > Lentibulariaceae > Pinguicula > Pinguicula moranensis. Next base: position 762 of record JAOWBN010127208.1, read on the forward strand.
CTGACAACTATATTTTGCATGAATTTGTTATAGGCTACTTATCAAGTCAGAAGTAGTTACCATTTTACAATGCTGGCTTTTAAACTCAGCCCCCAATATATGTTGACCCCAATAATATTAATAAAAATAATTAGAACTACCATACCAACATTACGGAAAAAAATGAAAATAAATAAAAAAATCAACGAAAATGAAAAACACGAACCCATCAGCAATGTCAAACAGGAAAAAAACCAAACTATTATCGAATATTGGGGGTTTAGAACGGGGCTCAAGTTTGGGTCATCACCCATCCAAGCAAATCATCAAAATAAATTTGGAGTTTAGAACATCCAAGTACCTTATCAGTTATGCTTTCATATTTATAGCATCTTGTTAAGCCGTATAATCAAGAATACAATTGATGTGAATTGCTTTTTTTTACACTCACTTTATACACGTAGGAATTCTAATTTAGGTACAGATTATGATTTAGGATGATAAGGTAAGGATCCCTAATGGTTGGGATCCTTCCTTTTACAGATTCCAATCATGATCCCTCCTTATTTAGTCTAACACTTTACATCAAGTTGAATTGGAGGTTCTTCAATTCCTAACTTGCATAATATACTCGAAAAAGCGGGCCTTGGTTCTGCCTTGGTCAATATATCTGTCAGTTGGTCTTCTGATCAAACTTGTTCATCCAGTTTTTCTTTAATGAAGTGGCGATCAATCTCTATGTGCTTGATTTGATCATGTTGGACCGGGTTTCCGTAAATACTAATTGCAGCATTATTATCACATCTCAAGGGAACTACTCCACTCACATGATATCCAATATATGCCATTAGTTTCCTGAGCCATAATATATATATATGAGTCATCTGGCAACTCCTCTGAATTCCGCTTCAGTGCTGGAAAGTGCAACTACTTTCTGTTTTTTGCTCCTCCATGTCACGAGGTTACCTCCTGACATCTTAAAGTATCCTGCAGTTGATTTTCTATCTATCGGGTTACTTACCCAATTAGCATTTGTGTATCCTTCAACTCTTAAATGTTCATTTTTCTTGAAATGAATTCCTTTATTTGGTGACCCCTAAATATATTGTAATATCCATAATGCTGCTTTCATGTGGTTTTCCTGAGGTCTATGTATGAACTAGCTCACCACCCCTACAGCATAAGCGAAATCAGATCGGGTGTGTGCCAAGTAGATTAGCTTGCCGACTAAGTGTTGATATCGACTTTGATCAGTGAGTGTTGCTCCCTCGATGATTTGTAGTTTCTGATCGAGGATGGTAGGTATATCTGTAGGTTCGCAATCGATAAGACCAGTTTATACCAGAAGATCTAAGATGTATTTCCTTTGAGATATGAAGATTCCTTACCTTGATCGGAGAACTTCAATCCCTAAGAAGTACTTTAATTTTTCGAGATTCTTAATTTCAACTTTTTTGAACAGACTGGTGCATAGATCACGGATTGCAGGTGTATCACTTTCCGTGATTATCATATCATCAATATAAATTATCAAACAGGTAACTAGTTCTCCTCTTCGTTTAATAAATAGTGTACAATCTGAGTTACCTTGTTTGTACCCATAACGTTTCATAGCACTAGTGAAGCATCCCACCCAAGCATTGGGTAATTGTTTTAGGCCATAGAGCGCCTTTCTCAAGTAACATACTTAGTTTTTGTTGAACTGACTCGAGAATCCTGGGGGAGGTTTCATGTATACTTCCTCTTGTAGATCTCCATGCAAGAAGGCATTTTTCACATAAAACTGGTGAAGTTGTCAGTCAAGGTTTGCAGCAACCGATAATAATACTCGAAATGTATCAAGTTTTTCTACTAAGGAGAAGTTCTCTAAATAATCGATTCCATAGGTTTGAGTATACCTTTTCGCCATCAGTTGTTCTTTGTATCGTTTGACCATACCATTTGACTTGTGTTTGATAGTGTATACCCATTGACAGCCAACTGCTCACTTTCCTGTAGGTAAGTCACACTTGTTTCAGGTGCCATTTTTCATTAGTGCGCTCATCTACGTCTCCATTACTTGTCTCCATTCTACCTGACTTTGGGCTTCCTATACTATTCTAGGTAGACATACAGAATATATAGCTATTGTATATGCTCTTGCCGTGGTGTCTAGTTTTCCTTTGACCAAGTTAGCCATAGGATACTTTGATCGGTGAGGCGCATGTTCAAGCTCGTATCTCTTCACAGAAATCCCCCTGGTGCTCCTGTGAGGTAGCATATATCCCGTTGTAGTGGAGACAACGTTGGTCAGCGGAAGATGATATAGTAACAGAACTCAATGCACACTCAGAAATAGATACCTCGGGGAAATCAAATTGGAAAGGAGATCCTTGTGCGGGGGTACTGAGCACGGGCGAGCGTGAGAGCGGTGAGTTGTCAATGGTGGACTGTTGTAGAAGTGTGGTCGGTATAGGAGTGTCTCCTCCTATAGGTGGACTACTAATCAGTCAGTCAAGTGAATCGGTTACTCTGCTAGTAAACTCTGACCGATTGTCTGGCTGGCATAATAATACTCTGTTTCGAGAGAGTCACAGTCCATTGTTGTATAGAGTTGTTGTGCTAGAGGATCATAACAGTGACAACCTTTCTTATTCATTCCGTATCCGACAAAGACATACTTCACTGCACAAGGGTCAAGTTTGGTACGATAATCTTTCGGAATGTGAACAAACACGGAGCATCTAAAGACTCATGGATGAAGAGTAAGATTGGATGGAACAAGAATGAGGTCAGATAGTGTCTGCAGTGGAGTCCACTCCAAAGTGTCTTTGATGGCAGGCGATTTAATTGATATCCCATTGTGGCAACTGCTTCTGGCCAATAGGACATTGGTGCCTGGACTCGATCATGAAGGCGCGGGTTACTTCTAGTAATATCAGATTCTTTCGTTCTACAATGCCATTTTGTTGAGGAGTGTGTGGGCAAGTGGTTTGATGGATGATAGCAGGAGCCCTTAGGAACTCCTGTAAGGTATGACCAATGTACTCTCCCTCATTATCCAACCGCAAAACTTTTATTATCTCCTGGAACTGATTTTGGACCATAGTAAAGAAATCCATGAATTTTGTTGTTACCTCACACTCATGTTTCATGAACTGGATCTACGTCATTCTAGTGCAATCATCTATGAATAATACAAAAAATGTGATGCCAAAAGATCTATAATTCGAGGCTGATCCCCACACATCAGAATGTATCAATTCAAAAGGTCGGGTAGACCGAGTATTATTCAACGGATTACTATGGCGACGATTTTTGGCCAAAACACATGTTTCGCAACTAAGAGTATCAAAAGCTCTAGAAAACTGAGGAAATAAAAGTCGGAGATAACCGATAGATGGATGTCCCAGACGATGGTGCCACAACCATGCTTGTCGATTAACTGTTGCATGAGCCAACATGCTTGTCCTTTCACTGACAACTTCATCCACATAGTATAGCCCCTGTCGCTCAGTACCGTGACCAATGATCTCCCCCGTTCTGATATCCTATAAGAGGCCAAAAGTAGGATACATTAGTGCGCAACAATTCAATTTCTTGGAGATATGACTAATGGATAATAGCTTGCAGGATAATGATGACACATATAAGCAATTAGTCAAAATGAGTTTGGGAGTAATTTTTATAGACCCAACTCCTTTCACAAGGCGGTCTGAATGCATGTTCGTCGTTGTGCTGCCGGAACACATATATCTTTTAAATCATTCATCATTGTGTCTGTAGCACCACGTCAAAAACCCATGGTTTTAAAACCAGGTTACAAAATAGTATTCTGTGTAAGGCATGCTGTGGGGTAATCCTGTCATTTATCGAAACCCAGGGAATATTCTAGAATTTCTAGAACCTTTTGAGGTTGTTATGCACTTCTGAACAACTGCATGGGCCGTTCTGGAATTTCCAGAGAGTTCTGGGGCAATTTTGCAGTTGCTGCGAAAAGGGAGGGCCAGTCCATAATTCCCATAATTGGTTTGGTCCAAATGAGAGGCATAGAAACTTTGCGGACCGGTCCCATAAAATTAGAAACATGTGAAGGGCTAAAAGGTAATTGCCAGATGGAGGGTTTCCTCTCACTCTATGTACCTCCATTTGACGAGGGAAATGCGGGATTTGCTGCGCTGGACACTGTGATAGCTCCGAAACCCTCGGCTGAGCCGCTGCCGTCTTGGCTGGCACTGTCGCTGTTGCCTACTTTGGTAGCCGTAGACCCACCATGTTTGCGCTTTCTCTTCCCATCATTCCAATTCTATGGATATCTAATTCACTTGTAGCAACCTTCACGAGTATAGCCCAATTTCTTACAATCATCGCACCACATTCGATCTTCGTTCGTTTTCTCTGGATAGCTTATCCTTTTGTAGCAACCTTTTCGATTGTGGCAGGCCTGTTGACAATCTTCGCACCAAAAATTTGATTTATCAATAATTTCATCGGGATGGGTGGCTACCGAGCGAGATGATGGTTGCTGTTGTGAGGACCGTCCCTGCGTGACCAAACCAGTGCTTATTCCCGATGAAGAATCGCCGCCTCCCTAGCACTGACTATTGGAAATTCCTTCGTGTGTTACTTCTCGGCGCACAACGACATATTCAGCCTCTGCTGAGGGTAGTGGCATTGTTTTTAAGTAACGACAAATAACATTGTATTCCTCATTGATTGCTGAGAGGAATTGAAATAACTTGGTGTCCTCGCGCATACGGTGGAATATGGAAATATCATTTGCTGATTCCATAGGATTTGACTGGCGACGCTCGATTCCCCTCCATAGCCTTTGAAGGTTGCTGAATACTTGCTCCAAAGAGGTGGATCCTTGCTTCTGTTGGTTCAATTAAACCATAAGATCATACAGTTGAATACTGTCATTGGTGCTGCCAAATACGGTTGCTAGAACTTTCCATAGATCGTGCGTGGTGGGGCATTCGGCGTACTGGTTGACCAGTGTTGGCTCAATTGTGTCGAGTAGCCATGAGCATACGGTAAGATTGCTCTATTCCCATTGAGCGTAGCCGGATTTGTGTTGTGCTGGAGGGCGGGAGTCACCAATTAGATTACATAGGCGGGCCCCCGTCCTCCAATTTCAACACGCATCAGGCGACTCCAGAGTGGATAGTTTTCTTCATTCAACTTCACACTAATTGGCACGGGAGTGTATGAGGGATACATTTGGGTAAGCAAGCTTGAGATTTGATCTGAAAAATTTGATTATGCAGGTGACACCTATGTTGTCGGGGTTACTCCAACCTCGACGACAGCCTGGTCCTTGTCACTGCTACTATTGTCCGATTGATCCGGCATTGTTGGTAGATGATGAGGTTATGCCGAATCAGTGGATCGGCTTCGTTCTGATACCATGTCCGTATAATCAAGAACACAATTGATGTGAATTGCTTGCTTTTTTTTTTTTTTTTTTTTAATTTTCTGTAATTACACTCACTTTATACATGCATTAATTCTAATTTAGGTAGAAATCATGATTTTGGATGATAAGGTAAGGATCCCTAATTGTCAGGATCCTTCCTTTTACATATTCCAATCATGATCTCTCCTTATTTAGTATAATAGATCTCGACGGCCACGACAACGGCAAAAAACCCAGACATATTGAAGCTACGCGACTGTGTTCCAGGTTTTGAGTTTTCGATTTTTTTGTTTTAGTAGAGGTTTAGGGTTCCGTTAAGACTTGAGAGCTCCACAACTTTTTAATTTTTTTTTTCAAGTTATTTTTTTAATATAAAGGTATCCTGAAATTAGGTTTGTTCCGCTATAATTTTGGGATTAAACTGCCACCATCTTAGTGGCGGTGACATTTTTTTGAATTGCTACCGGTTCCAAATACTGTCGGCACTGTAAAATTGATAGTGGTTTCGATGGTGGTCAAATCGTTGCCCATCCTTAAGCCAACTTGTAAAGTTCTGTTTCATGCATATAAAAAAAAATTAATTTTAGTAACTTGGCATGCCTCAACACTTTCAGAATTTTGGGTTCTGATCAGAATGAGGGCTGAGGAAAAGAAAATGTTACATTCTAAAAATTATGATGGCCCATCCAAACTCATGAATTCCGTTATTGTTTTTTGATAAAATTAATTTCCATTGACCATAATATTCACAAGTTGTGCACAAACAGTGCAATACAGCTTTTCCTCGCCCCTTGACAAAGTTTAAAATATAAAAATGATATAATTAGAAGGATCACAATATGACTTGATCCATTAAATAAGTTAGGTTGCCTTTGTGTGACAGAAGTGCTATTTGCGATAGATTACATTGTTCATTTTTGCCATATATGCCATACTATCGAAAACCAAAGTGCTTCTCAAGTCTCATTGCTCCTCCTTGATTTGAAAAATCCCAAATGTTGGTGATAATAATGAGTGAATTTCCACCAACTATAGCATTTTGACCAAAATCAATTATTAACGAGATACCCAAGTCCCAAAGAATAGGTGTTCCGCTATTTCCTCCTCCAATTAACAAAGTGCACAAGAATCATCAATCTTCTGGATTCCTCTTCGTGCAAGATTAACCCTTGTCAGTATTCTATTTTGCATCACTCACCGCACTAGAACTCATCCCGACCTAAACTCATGAATTAAGTTAAAGAAATCAAAAAACCACAATCAATATAGTTGAAACCTATTAATCCCAAATCATCAGCTGTATATAAAAAATTACCATTAGTTATGTAGCTCATCCGCACTCCAAATCAGGGTGGAGCTAGGAGAGGGGGCGGCAAAACTATTTTAAAAAAACATTATGTTCTCTAGTTTGTCTCCCCTTTTAGTTCTTGATCCTTTCCCCGCCGAATAAGTCAGAGAGAAAAATTCAAGATAGATACAAGAATATAAAAAAGTATTTCAAGATGTCACGCCCTCTCTCTCCCCGGCCTTTTATACCTCTGATAAGATTACATTTGCCCGTTGATTGTGGAAGATCATGTGGTCCAATTTGTAAGTTGGCACAACTTAATATCAGCCGTTGAAGCAGCAGACGGCTAGGATTAATGAGACAGTTGCATCGTCGAGTTTCTCGAGCAAGTTTTCCATATTTACTGTTAGATTGAAACTCATCCAATGGTCAGAACTAGTGTGTCAGAAGTCAAACAGTCACAAAATAACTACCGTTGGATCAAAAATAGATGTACGGCTCAGATTACATTCTTGCATTTAATCGGCAATTGATAAGCACCGTACGATCACACATAGCACAGACGGTCCAGATTAGATCACATTGAGCGAACAGGGGTAGAATAGTAATTCCACAGTTTTAATGGCATCCACGTAATTACACTGAAATAATAAGGGCTTAATGGGAACTTCACACCAACAATCTCCACCTTGAAGTTTTCATAAGTCTCAGAATAAAGTTATCAGATAGACAATGCACAGTTTCGCAGTAGCAACAACAGCAAGTTTCAGGTCATAAGTAGGCAGCAAGCACTCCAATTTAAAACCATCTCAGCTCAAACTATCAATCAAAAACTTAATTCATTCCCAAAAGTTTTAGACAAGTCTGAAACTTGACTTGAGAAACAATTTTGGTTCCAAAATCTGCAGCATTAGAATCAGTAGTAATTTTATCAAGTATAATCACATTCTCAGAAAGAATGTCTCTAATAAAATGAAACTTGACATTTATATGCTTAGTCCTTTCATGTAAGACATGATTTTTGCTAAGATAAATTGCAGATTGACTATCACATAGTACATTCACAGGTTCATCAGACAGTTTTGCCTCAATAATCAAACAATGAAGACACAAAGATTCTTTTAACGCATCAGCTAGAGCAATATACTCAGCTTTAGCAGTGGGCAAAGCCACTACGGGTTGAAGTTGGATAGAAAATAGTAACTGAAACTAGATTTTCTAGAGTCTAAATCTCCATCAAAATCACTGTCCAAATATCCATTAATATTCATCACATAGTTTCTCTTTTGAAAACACAGATCAAGATCAAAAGAATCAATTAGATATCTCACAGTCCACTTTAAAGCATTCCAATGTTCAATTCCAGGATTTGACATAAATCTATTAAGTAACGAAATTGCAAATGAGATATCAGTTCTGGTGCACACCATTGCATACATCAAAGATCCAAACAGATTGGCATAATGTATTTTTTTTTCTTCCATTTTTTCAGATTTTGAAGATGTACTTGGCACTGATCTTTAGACAGTTTAAAGTGTGCAACTAATGGCAATGACACTGATTTACATTTATTCAGCAAGAATTTTTTGAACAGTTTTTGCATATAAGAGAACTGGTGAAGTTTTAAGTACCCTAGTTGTCTATCCCTAACAATTTCTATTCGAAGTATCTTTTTGGCTTCTCCTAGATTCTTCATTTCAAATTCAGAATTCAAGGAGGATTTTAACTTGTTAATTTCAGATATAGATTGGCTTATCAGTAGCATATCGTTCACATATAGCAGAAGAAACATGGAGTAAGTCATTGAATGAAAGAAATACAGATAAGGATCATAACTACTTTTACAAAATCCTAAGCTTGCCATAAAGCAATCAAAACGTTTATACCACTGCCTACGAGCTTGTTTTAAACCATATAAGGATCTTTTTAAAATGCAAACAGATTCAAGTTGAACAGAATCAACAAAACTAGGGGTTGATCTGTGTAAATTTTTTCTTCTAACTCTCCATTTAAAAAATAAGTTTTCACATCAAGTTGCTCAAGTTCAAGATTAAGACAAGCCACATATGAAAACATAAGTATGATGGTTTTATATTTCACAACAGGAGAAAAAATTCCAGTGTAGTCTATTCCTTCTGTTTGAGAAAAACCTTTTACTACAAGTCTAGCTTTAAAAAGTTTTGAGTCAGCAGGGATAACTTCTTCTTTTACTTTAAAAATCCATTTATATCCAATAGTTTTCTGATTTTTAGGTTTGGAGACTAATTCCCAAGTTTAGTTTTTCTTACGAGAGTTCATCTCTTCAAGCATAGCATGTTTCCATTTCACAGAATTTTCACCATTAAAAGAGTCAAGTTATCACCAACAAAAAAAGCATAATCAATAAGTTCAGCAAAATCAGCATATCTTGCAAGCACCCTTCTATCCGTAGCCCCTTTATTTAGGGCAATACTGTATGAGGTGGAAGGTAGGGACTGATAAGATGAAAGTTGATCAGTTCCTAAGGGTTCCTGATTTTTTTAGGTTCCTCAGGTTAGACAGGTCTGTCCAACTCTACCTGAAAAGGAACTTCCCTTGGCTCCACCTCAATTGATGTCTCAGCAGAATTTTTAGGCAAGCAAGGAAAGTCATTTTCATTAAAGATCACATCCCTACTTAAAAAACTTTCACACCAGGCACAGATCTTATCCCATAATCTATATCCTTTGATGCCTTCTTGGTAGCTAAGAAAGACTTTTTATAGAGCGAGGTTCCAGTTTAGCAGACTTTGTATGTGCATAAGCTGCACATCCGAACACACCATTAGGTGAGCTAGATTCTGGTCTTTACCGGACCAAACAAACTCAGGGCATTTTAAGTCCAAGACAGCTGAGAGGCTTCTATTGATTAAATAAGAAGCAGTGCTCAATGCCTCCTCCAAAAAAAGATTTAGTTAATCCAGAAGTAACAAGCAAACATCTCACTTTATCAAGAAAAGTTCTATTCATATGTTCAGCCACTCCATTCTGCTAAGGAGTATACCTTACAGTTTTATGTCTAGTTATACCAGATTCAGAGCACAAAGCATCAAAGGCAGAATTGCTAAACTCTAAACCATTATTAATTCTTAAGAATTTAATCTTCTTATCAGTCTGATTTTCAATCAAAATTTTCCATTCTTTAAATTTCACAAAATCTTCTTCTTTAGAACGTAAGAGGAACACCCCAATTTTTCTACTAAAATCATCAACCAAGTATAAAAATATTTAGCACCACCATGTGTAAGCACAGATTCGGGATCCCACTGATCAGCATGCAAATATTCAAGTATGGACTTAGAATATTGTATACCTTTAGGAAACTTAAGTCTATGTTGTTTACCAAGTACACAAGCTTCACAAAAATCAAGGTCAATAATTCAATGCTTTCCTAAAGAGCCTAAGGAATGTAACACCTCATATGTCCTAGTCTAAGATGACATAGTTTAGCATTATCAGAGGCAGAGGTAGCCACAACACAACTATCAACATGCTCTATGTATGTACCATTCAAAAATACAATCTTTTTTTTTTTCTAGTGGCAGTCAGAACAGTTTATCAGATTTAAACACAGTTAAAGTACCATTCCCACCAAAAAATGAACACCCATATTTCTCTAATGCTTCTAAACAAATTAAATTTGGCTTAAAATCTGGAATATACCTCACATTAGACATACAAACATGCTTTTCAACATTAGTCTGAAGATTCACAGTTCCAGTCCCTTCTACAGAACATACATTGGGGTTGCCCATATACACTATCCCCTTTTTAGACTCATCCGATTGTCAAACTAGGTTTTATGTGGACAAATGTGAAAAGTGCAACCAGAGTCAAGTACCCATTCATCAAGCTAAGGACTATCACTAACGGTCAAGGCTTCTGACAAATGAGAAGACACGTAAAGAACTTCACTATAACTTTCTTCAGGTTTATCAATTGAAGTGGCCACATTTGATTCAGACAACATTTTTCTTTTAAGTGTCCATTGCAAATGGAGCTGGAAGAGTCATCATTGACAATTCTTTTAGTTTTGTGATGATAATGGACTAAAGCAAAATGGCTCTATTAAATTTCAGGCTTCTATTTAGTGAAGTTGCTGGAACTCAATACATCAAATGATGCAATGTATATTGGGTCGCAACGAAAATGGTCTCTTTGTATAATTACAAGGGTAAGGCCGCGCACATCTGCCCCCAGACCCCAACTTAGTTGGGAATATAATGGGTACGTTGTAGATTGTAGAGATACATTTTTCTTTTAGTTTTAACTTATAGCACTAAGAGATAATGTGTCCAAATTCTTTACAATATCTACAATATACTTCTCCATCTTCATTAACATGCCAAGGTGCTACATCATCCGTAGTTAAAGCAATCTTATTATTAGTATGCTCAGTTTTACCTCTTCTACTATTATTATTAATTTTGGATCTTCCAGAATCAAATTTTACATTTGCACACAAGGCATTTGAAGTATTCCTACTGTTTTTAAGTTCTAACTCTCTAGTTTTTAGACCAGTCATAATAGTTTCTAATTTACGAACAACTTAAAAAACTGTAAGCATTTTTCACCCCAAGAAAGTCATTAGCTACAGAATTCGAAAGAATCATAGCAAGGCTTTCACCATCAAAATCATGATCAGTTCCTTTCAATGTTTGGCTTAGTTTGAAAAAATTATCCAAGTTCTCATCAGTAGATTTTACAGAATCCATTCTAAATGCAAACAGGTCTCCTTTTATTTTAATTAAACTTGTAGCATTTTTAGAGGCATACAATGAGTTCAGCTTGGTCCAAAGAGCTATTGAATTCTCATCTACATCAATCTTTCTAAGCACTGAATCAGACAGGTTTAAGATGATTAGATTATACACTTCTTATCTAACATCACTAGCATTTTTCTTAACTTCATCAGGCCAAGTGTTAAGATCTTCCCTAAGCGCATAATGTACTTTATGATGGGACAAAACAACTTTCATTCTTCTAGACCAAGTGTTAAAGTCACTTTTATCGTCGAAGATAGAAACTTCAATTCTAACAGACATTTTGATCAATCACTTAACAGCAACGGTAAACCTAAAAATAAAACACCTAACAAAAAACCAAAAAACCCACATAAGTGCTCATTTAATCACACAGAAATTCTAATAGTTTTCCAAGACAAGTATCCAACACAGGGTTCAAAAAATATGTAAATAACTACTTATAGAATCACACGGCAGTCCCTTTAAACTGCATACAAAAGGAAAGCAGTAAAGATCATCAAACAATCCCAACTCTGGGCGGCTACAAGCTTCTAAGTAATGTAAAAATAAGTAAAATAAAAGAAAGTGAACAGTATACCAACTCTAGCTTGAGCTAGAGTGCTTGAGTCGCAAGATTTACTTCTTGCTTAAATCTTTAAAGCAGAAAACAGTCAGATCCAACAAGCGCTCCACGCGCACTGTACCATTGTAAGAATTTAGACGTCGGATCTAAGATTAAGTAAATGTTTAGTAAATTTTTAGTAAATGTTAAGTAAACGTAAGATTGAAAGTAATTTGAAAAAATGTAGAGAACAACCGATATAATTTCCATGGTTCACCGAGTCCTGAGATCTCGGGTACATCCACGTTGAGCTCCGGTAAATCGAAGGCTTGCTTCCTTGTATTAAACTCCACTTTCAAATATTCAATATAAAACCACCGTCAAACCACCAGATCTAGTTGATTTACAGCCCACACTTTCTCGAATATTTCTCAAAATTGACTAAAGTCATTGTACAACAATAGCCAACCAAGATCTACAGCGGAAACGAGAAGGTTTACTCAAAGAATAGATAAAAATGGAGCAATCGCCAAAGAAGTCGAGAAAAAAATTCCAAGATAGATACAAGAATCTGAAAAAGTGTTTCAATACATCACGCCTTCTCTCTCCTCGACCTTTTAGACCTCTGAGAAGATTACATCTTGTCCGTTGATAGTGGAAGATCGTGTGGTCCAGTTTGTAAGTTGGCACCACTTAATCTCATCCGTTGAAGCAACGGACGGCTAGGATTAATGAGACAGTTGGATTGTTGAGCTTTTCGAGCAAGTTTTCCACATTTACCATTAGATTAAAACTCATCCGAAGGTTGGAAGTCGAATAGTCACAAAATAACTAGTGAATCAGAAGTCGAATAGTCACAAAATAACTACCGTTGGATCAAAGATAGATGTACGGCTCAAATTACATTCTTGTATTTAATTGGCAATTGATAAGCACCGTACGATCACACATAGCACGGACGATCCAGATTATATCACATTGAGCGAACATGGGTAGAATAGTAATTCCACAGTTTTAATGGCATCCACGTAATTACATTGAATTAATAAGGGCTTAATGGGAACTTCACACCAACAAGTTTCGAGCCATGAACCAACCCATCAATAATGTATAGTATACAATGATCTCATGAGAGAGGAGTGCGAAGCGAACAACTCTTCCCTGGTGGTGAAATTGATTCGCAAGTTTTTTTCTTGAACGGGCAGGGTTCCATTTTTCTTGCCATTACAACATGAATAGCAAGGTGGAAATCCTGCTTGAAGCATACAAGAACGGTTGAAGAGTTGTGTGAGAAGTAGGAAAGATTGGTTGATCAAGTGGAGAATATGGCCCCATGAGTGATGTGGAGATTGGGTTGTTCTTAGAGGCATTGCATACAGATTTGTGTATTGAGGTATTCACATGGTATTAGGCGCTGAAGGGAGAAAGAAAACTATCTATTTATGGGCTACAAAATATCGATCATTCAAATGGAAGAGAGGAAGAAGAGTCTCGGTCCTATGTTACTATAGGATGGAAGACTATTTATGTATCCATTGTAAATAGAGTTGGAAAAGTCATCATTGACAATTCTTTTAACTTAGTACTGATAGGGTATGTTTGGTGTCATGATAAACAGAGGATAAATGAAGGAATCATGCAGTTATTCACACATACAGGCTATTTGGTACCCCGTTTTTTTCAATTCGGGTCGCAAGATTATAATCCTTGGATCCGATACTGTTCACGTATTATGCCAGATTTTGAATCCTCCCAACGTCGTCCGGATTAAAACTGTGAGATGTAATCCCAATTTTTGGCATAATCAAATGCCCCAACTTTTTCACTTATTTACAACTCAATGCCATTGTATAAATACACAAATCTCTATAAATACGCAAATTTTCAGTATCTATATTGGTTATTTCCTATTTTGAATAAAGCTTGCAAAAATTCTAAGTTTTGCTATATGGTTTGTGAATTGTCTAAGCACATCAGCACATCCAATATTCCTCGTATGTACCAAGCATCCAATGCTTTTGATCCCATTCATTTTGATATTTGGAGACCTTCACCTTTCACCTCATTCTCACAGCACCACTATTATGTTACATTAATAGATGACCATACGTGTTGCACCTAGGTTTACCTCATGAAAAATAAATCAGAAGTTCTCTCATTTTTGCACCTTTTTACAAATGTTTTAAACACAATTTCATACTGTGTTGCGTAACATTCGAACTGATAATGGTATGAAATATATTTCAAATAATTTAGGGCCAAACTTAACAAATGTGACATTCTTCAATAACTTACATATCCCTACACTCCTGAACATAATGATGTGTCAGAACGCAAGAACTGTCATCTCATGTCTATTGTTCGATGTCTTTTTAGAGGTATGTGGGTACCTAAGACTTTCTGCCACATGACCATTTTCACCACTACTTATCTCATTAATAGAACTCGTAGTTGGGTCCTACATGGTAAGGCCCCCTGCATATTCTTAAGCCAGGTAGTGCGCTTTTCCCTCTTGTACTTCGGGTGTACTTGCTTTGTTCAAAACAGAAATCCTGCCCATACTAAACTTGATGATAAGGCTGTTCAGTGTCTCTTTGTGAGGTATTCTTCTATGTCCATAGGCTATGAATGTTATAATCCTATCATCTGTCACTTTGATCACTTTTTGGATGTTACATTCCTAGAGACCGTTCTTTATTTCCCAGGTTCTACTTCCTCTCTGGAAGCCCTAGTTCAGTCTGCTGCAGAAGACCTTCCTATACTTCCTCGTCCTATCCCAATTTGTTATCCTCCATATTTTCCCACGGATCTGACTCCTCCAGATCCGCATCCCATTCAGACATATTCTTCGCGGCCACACTCCACTGCATCCTCATCAGAGTCTTCATCGGATTCAGGTATTGCAACACCTTCTCCTCCATCTTCTGATATTATTGCCCCAAGATATCCTGCCCGTAATAAGGGCCCCTGATCGCTTGACTTTTACATGTTGTACTGACCACCCTATTTTCAAGTATATCTCTTACCAGGGTCTGTCAAGACCCCCATCACTTCATAATTACAGTTGACTCAGTCTCTATACCTCGATCTATCCATGAGCACTCCAGAATTCTCAATTGGTGGCTGCTATGAAAGCTGAAATGAATCTTCTTCAGCACAATCAGACGTGGGAACTTGTGGCCCTTCTCACTATGGGAATGGACCGTAGGTTGCAAATGGGTATTTAATGTGAAATATTTGGCAAATGGGTATTTAATGTGAAATATTTGGCAAATTGTACTATTGACAGGTATAAAGCCTGCCTTGCGGCTAAACTTCAGGACACTGGAATGCTTGGGTGTAGGCCTGCAGATATCACTTTTGCATTTAGTATTGCCATTTTGTTCATGCATTCGGCAGGACAACACGTCTTAATGCAGTTTATCATATTCTCTGGTATCTAAAAATATATCCTTGTACCGGCCTTTTCTTTGAATCAGGAACTCATTCCGGACAATCCTGCTTTACAAATATTGATTATGCAGGATCGAAAAGTGATTGTCGCTCTACTTCAGGTTTGTGCACCTTTTGTGGGGATCACCTTATTTCATGGTAAATAAAGAAACAAGCAATTCTCTCTCGATCTTCTACTGAAACTGACACCGAGCTATGACACAAGGAACATATGAAATACTAGGGTTCTGTTCCCTTGTTCAGGAGTTAAGGTTCCCAGTCATAGACTCCTCCCCTCTATTTTGTGATAACAAATATGCTATTATGTTGTCCTCTGACTCTGTTCTTCATGAGAAGAACAAAGCACATTGAGGTCGATATTCATTTCATTCAGGAGAAAGTCCAATCAAGAATCATCTTCCCAAAGTTTGTGTTGGTATTTGTATCTAGTTAAGGTTCCCATATGGTAATAAGATTATAGAAAGATAGAGTTATAAAGAAATTAGAGTTATAGAAGAGTAAAATTATAAAGGTCGTTTAGGATTTGGTTGAAAGTTATAAACACTATATATACCCCAAGTGATATTGAGTAAAAAAAACATGCTTTTCATTATTTTCAAAGTGGTATTGGAGAAGGTTCAAATACCTGAACTCTAGAGAAAAACAAAAGCTTTCGTTGTCGTCTGTCAGTCGTTGGCTGACCAATGCCCCTTCTAAAAATATGTTCCTTTTTTTCTTTCTTGTCTATATAGGAAAAATGAAAAAAAAAAAAAAAAAAAGAGAGAGCACCGGCACTTGTTTGGCTTCATCATCGGTGGAAATTGAAGTGAAGGATCAAGGAGTCGTGGAGTCTAGATGAGGAAGAGTTGCTCTGGAAACTCGTACAATGTCACGACACGATGAACTAGTCCCTTGTAAGCAAGCCAATTAGGGCTTGAGAAGGCAGCTGCGGGTCGGGACGACGATTGAATCAAAATTTTGACAAGGCTAGTCCGTGTCTTTCTTCGGAATGAACGATTGGCTAGAGGGAGAAAGCTGATGTTTGAGTTACATGGATAAATAACGAATCATGTTCTGTGAGATTTATGAAGCGAAGTCATGAACTTGCTGTTCACAGATTCAATAATTGTGTATCATGGATACAATGTTCCAGAAAAACCGAAGTGTGAGAGCAATGGAGAAAGATGGGAAAAAAATGAGTTAGTAGAGACAGAATGGATCAAAAATCTTGTATTGCAAGTTCACTAATTGTATAACTCAAGAATCTAAATCTTCCAGACAAAAAGAATAATCTGTGCCAGGTTTTCTTCTGAATATGGAGGAGCTCGTAGCATGACATGAAGCTAAAAATGCCATCTTGTTACATGAGATAGTTGATATTTCCAGTAACAGAGATTCTTCCGGATTAGTTAAAAACAAAGATAAATGGTTGACAAGGCCGAATCTAGAAAGAGAATCCTTTTCCCTGTGATAACCTGCATATTCTTTACACTCATCAGAATGCAGTGCAGGAGAACAGGTTGAATTATACAAAAAATGGAACTGATTTTTATAAGAGAATATTTTCATATGATGGCAAGAACATGCATGAAATTCGCATGTTCGACCAACTGTGAGGTTGATTTATGGGTGGCCAGAGTGCTGATGGCTCGTAAGAGCGTTCAAATCTTGAAGACGATGAAGGAAAAAAAAACAAAGCTGATCATTTAAAGTTTCTACTTCAATCAAGAGCGTTCAAATCTTGACGACGATGAAAGCCATGTCTCCGAAAAGGTTGAAGAAGGTACTAAATGAAAAGGAAGACAATCGAGGCTACTTGGGAAGAAAGAAATGAGTGCGAGTGCGATCCAGAGGAAGAAAGACAAATAGTAGCTCATCCTACTTCATTACTCGAAAGGAAAACATTGAAGTAACCATTTTATGCATCAATGTTAACGTGTAGATGAATCAATTTTAATCAATTAATGAAGAGGAACTTCAAAAACAGGTTCTTTCTCTGGTTTTTAGAAAACACAGTTCTGTTCTCTCTACAAAATGGAGTTTAACAGGCGACGTGCTTCTAGTCACTTGAATGGCTTCAATGTTGTTGTCTAGAACATCATTCATCACATTAAAGATGGATTACAAAACAAATAAACACACAAACAAAATGGATTTCTAACCGCAAGCATGATTTCCGAGCGGCTTAGGAATCAAAAGTTTTTTTGTTTTTTTAGATAATACAGGAATCAAAATCTTGTTGTAGCCTTTGGTAAGTCCTATTTATACATTACAGTCGGTAGGCATATAGCATAGTTTTCATACCACTACAATAGACCTTATTTACCCACAATAAAACAATCACATTTTCAAGAGCGGAACCACAATCAACAATAACCATCAACTTTTTTATAGCATAGATGGTCAAAAAAATATAAAATCTGCCAGTAGGTGTTTCTATTCTACTTCTATGTAGATGGTATTGTACACAAACCATGATATAAAAAGAATAATTCGCACTGAAAGATGAAACAAATAAATATTGACTGTAGGTAAGAAATCGGAAAGCGTCGAGCTCACCTATCGATAGTTTGTTGAGTTTACAATGCAAGAATTCAGGTTGCTAGCATCTGAATTTCCGGTTATGGACAGAATCAAGCACCTTCACTGTCTCCTTTCCAGAATTTGAGTTCGACATAATAAGCTCCTCGATAATGTCAAAAGAACAATTCTAGTGATGAGTAGAAGACTATAATGAAGCATTCAAAAAAGCTTTAAATACCACACGAATTCGCACAGATGGTTTCCGCGCAGGAGGTAAGAAGTGAAGAACAGATGGGTTTCGCGAACCTTGTTCGTAGGGAAGATTGAGGCGTTCCTCTGCTCGAGGTTTCCTCCAATTCGCGCCGCATTGAAGATGGGTTCGCACACCGTGTTCGCAGGGAGGATGGAGGCGTTCTTGCGCTCGAAAAAACTCGACAAACAGATGAGTTCACCGTGCG